>BMAO01032843.1:0-123347 GCA_019973975.1 Trichonephila clavata
AAATAATTAATTGAAATTTTTTTGTATGTTCCTGTATGATATAGTAGAAATTTCGTGACCTTCAGATTTATCAATCACTCTTTTATTACAAAATTTACAGTCCCCTATGTTAATATCATCATTGCTATTTTAAGTAATTTCATATAATAACAAAGATAAAGCGCTCTAGTTCTTTTAAAAATTAAAATATCTCTTATTCTGAAGGCTATTTCCAAAATGAATATCACAGCAACACATCAGAATTGAAAAAAAAAATTGTTCATAAACTTTTGGTACAGAATGGGCCACGTTTATGTTATTTTTTGTAATATTTGACCAACTTTTCCCATTTTAGCAATAATAATTTCTTTTTATCTTCTTAATTTTCGCTATTTTTCTTAAAATGTACTAAACAAATCTAAAAACCACAAAAAAATCCCTATATCTCCATTTTTTTTAAAAAAAGTTGTCGCAAGTAGTCGATATCTTAATTAAGTTAAGTTTTGAACATATGATGAAAATAAAAATTAATACAGGATATTTATTTACATTCATGTATGGATAGTTAGAAATTTCTATGTTTGTGAGTCCCATAATTCCTTTTATGCTTAGATTCATACATCAATATATCAATTATCTAATGCTAATAAACTGTTAATGTACTTTCAGTGCGGAAATATTTATCTTCAATTAATGGACGCTTTTTCATTTAGTGATATTATTATAATGAAGATATACAACAGAAAACGAAAGTTGTCATAAGAACTAAGATACGAAAGCGAAAAATATTTATATGTAATCTAAAAATAATTTGGAATTTGTCTAGACATGGTTAACATTAAAATGGTTGAATTTTTAACAAGCATTTGTTACATAAAAAAACATCTAAAATAAAGTGCTAAAATAATCCTCATTGATCAGACATTGTATATGGGAGAAATTTATTAATAATTTTAGAAAAATCAATTTTTGCATGTCATTTAAATTTATAATTCCTGAGGAAATAACAACAAAATGTATTAAGACTACATGAATACAGGATTTTTAAAATTATCTTTTTACTTAAGGGTCCCACATCTAGCAGAAAAGAAAAACTCAACATTAAAAATTGCCAAACTCTCTCTCAACTTTCTTATACATTTTAATAAATGTAATGATAGTTCGGGAAACAACGTATAATGTAGTTCTTGAACTTCAACTTATGTTACAAAAAGTTGCTGAAATGCCCAATGCATTACGAAATTTAAATGCTTTAAAAGCATATTAAGTTAAATATTTCATGTAATAAATAAATACATTTTAAAATTTAAATCCAAATGAAATATTTTATATAAGCACTGCACTATTTTAAAATATATAGATTAAATAGAAGAAAATTTATATATATAAATTTCTTATTTGACGTTGAATCTTCATTTTACTTAAAACCAAATCTGTTCAGCAAGAAAAAAACTATTTTGCATTTTAATGAAGAAAGCTTACCATGGAACCTGATCAACATTTCTACAACCATTTCATTTTTCAAGGAATTGGTTTGGAAAGGAAAAACAAATATATGATAGAAATAAACTAAATACACTTATAGTAATTCGCTGTCTATAAAAATATGTTGTTACAATATCATAGCAAGTAAAAAGATAAAATAAGAAAAAAATTTATGAAATTTTCAAATCAATATGAGTCTTTAATATGTTTAAGTGATTCTTAATAAATTAAATCTATTTCATTCAATTATTGGATCACGTTGATATGTGTTCTTAAGGTAAAATATTATTTGATACTGTTATATTCTTCAGAGTAAACTAACCCAAATTTTAGCAAAGTTTGACAGCAAAATTTTATGTCGAGAAGGCATAAATAGGAAAGCAGTTTCATTAAATATATCTTTTATTGTTTAAATAATATTAAGTCAATGTGCTCGTTACTGGAGCAATCAAAATAATTTGAATGTTAAAAACATAGTTCACAGAAAAATAACATTACCAGACCTTGGTCAACCGATTCGAACCTTTCCTTCTACTGTCTAGCATCTAATAAAACTGATCGAAACATCTTAAAAAACCGAAGCAACAAACCAGTTCCATACGTCTAACATGTCTTCAGTCGAAGAGCTTAAACCATTTCTCCCATTCCCTCTGAAACCCACGATCATATCTCAACCAACTTCGATCTCCATAATATATACTTGCACGAGCCAAGTATATAAATAGTTAAATTTGCATTGCAGTTGTTGCCAACCACAAATCACGAAACTCGCAAAAAGGTCGGGTTCAAATCCGTTTGTTTACTTGAGATCATGGCGCGGGATTGGAAAAACTTAAGGACAGCATAAGAATTCGGATCCTAAAATAAATTTCTGCATGAATCTTTTCCAAATATCTACCAGATACAAAAAAAAAAATATTTAATTTTTTTACTCATGATTAATTTTAGTTGAAAAAGTCTTTGTAGCAGTATATTTTTGAAAATCAGGATTTTGAATCTTGCACTTTGTATATTCCACTGCTAACACGTTTATATCCATATTATATTTTGTACTTCAGAAAGTAAATTGGTACAAATGTATAAATAGAACTAACTGCATGTAATTTAGCAACAATAATAGTATTTTAACGTGTGTCATCATTTTTTGGATTAAATCTACATGTTTGTTCCATTTACGCTGTAATTTTGTAATAAACCCTACTTAGCAGTAAAACGACTTGAATTCTGAGGATAAAAAGTACTATTGAGATGTTGGAGAATTAAATATATGGGTGCAGCACAGTATTGTAAACGTTGCTGAATCATTTCAACCTTTAAACTTTTATATTAATAGAGTCTAAATAGTTTAATAGCTAGAATATATATATATATATATGTGTGTGTGTGTGTTAAGTATGTATAAGTATATATATGTGATAATTAAAGTAATTTTTTTCTAAGGGATTTCAATTCAAAATAGAGTCTTGAGCCCTCCAAGACTTCATATAATAATTAATTTCTAGTTTACCCGCCAAACGGTGAAAAACACATCCATATCTCCCATAAACAAAGACTTCAGCAAATTCAAAATTGGATGCTGCAATTGTGCATCACTCGCGCGTAAGGACCAATCAGAAATGCCTTTAACGGAAGTCATACCATTTCAACAGCTTTCGGTTGACTAAAAATAGACGAGATCTTAAGAGCAAACAATGAATGTTTTTGTGAATGCCTTAAATGCATTCATTAGTTGTCCGCGTGCATTTGTGTTGAGTCTTATCACTGTTCGTTGTGGGTAAAATACAGGGATGTTCAGAAATATATACACACTTTAAGACATTGGAACATGTTGTTGCTATAAATTTGAGATATCATTGGCTATAGGGTTAAGTTGTAACAGTTGGTAATAACAGCTCGCATTAATGTTTCAACGTGTTCAACGACAGATGACGCTAGTGTTTTAGTAAAAAAGTGAGACCATGGCGCAAATACGTTTGACTTTAAAGCAGCGAAAAAGCATTTGGAAATGGTACTGGAAGTTCGAGAATATTAGTGAAGTGCAACGACATTGGAAGTAACAATATGGAATGGAACTACCAACACGCGTAAGTATTGCTCCCCTTCGAGATAAGTTTGAAACTGATGGAACGATAATGGACATCAAATGGGACGATCAGGTCGGCCCCGTACATCAGCACGCGAAGCGCCTTCTGTTGCAGTGTTAAATTCTTTCACATGGTCACCACAAAAATCGACGTCACAATGTGTACGTGAAATCTGCGTGAGACAGGGTAGCGTAGGTCGTATTTTGGATAGAGCAAAATGGAAAGTTTCCATGCAAGAAATGTTACACACACTGAAAGAGGACGACCCAGAAAGAACTCAGTTTTGTAAATGGTACTTCGCTTAGGTTGAGAAGGATACAAATTTTGTTCACCAAGTGGTGTGGTGGTCTGATGAGGCACAGTTAAAATTAAATGGTACATTAAACAGACATAATTGTGTGTACTGTGCCCCAAGAAATCCACGTGTTCGTGTTAAGCAAGCGGTCAATGCTCCGGGACCACGTTTGGTGCCTGTTTTCATCAAGGAGACTGATTGGATCCATTTCTTTTTCGAGAGTAGAATTACTGGAAGGAGTTAAGAGGAGAAGCTTGAGACACTATTTTACCGTGCATTCAGACTTCATTTGGTGAAGATCCTTTCTTCATCCAAAAAAGATGACCTCCACCCCACTACCATACAGATGCGCGTGCCTATCTGTATAACGTTGCTCCGGGTCATTGAATTGGAAGTCCGATTTAGAACTCTGAATGTCACTTGATTTAACCACACTTCAATTTTACTTTTGGGGTTACCTCAAGAAAGTGGTGTACAGCATGAAATCACACACACTAGAGGAATTGCGTTATGAAATTGAAACGGCTAGTCACGCAATTTCTGAAGCTACACTGAGAGTTGTCAACAACAATGTACGACACTGTTGTCAAAAATGTTTGGTGGCGGGTGGGTTAGAATTTGAACACTTTTTGTAACGCTTATTATTATTTTGTCATTTCTATTTTCTGTAATTCTTATGATGATATGTACGTTTTTCTTCGTCTAAGTGTATATACATTTTTGATCATACCTGTAAAATGTTGCACTAAAAATACCAAGCCTTCTTATCATTTTAAGAACATCACCTAAAAGTATTTGAATACCAACATGCTTATCTCTAGTCGAGAATCAAAATGTATGTATGTATGAAATATCTTACGAGTAGATTTTTTTCTGTATTATTAAATATTATGTTCATGTTGTTGGAGCAAACTTGAGGAGACTTGGAACTTTTTACTTATCTTTATTGATGTAGGAAGACACTTCAAACAGTACACATAAAGCTTGACATCACAAAACACAAAAACGAAAGCAAACGGTGACGATTACATGGTGAAGACAAACAGACAAAGAGGAGAGGAACAAATAACTCTTGACTTTTTTTACTGGAGTGACTTCTTTCTAACAGAAGCCACGATTGGTTAGAAACGGGTGGGAGCGAGTTTCTGATGCAATCCTACTATTCGATTAAGATTAAAATCCCGACCATGTGGACAGGTAAGTTAAAATAATGAAACAATTGTCCTGGAGGACAGGACCAGAGAATTAAAACTACTGGAAAGGATACTAAGAGAAATTATTTTACACACATATACACACACACACACACATGTAAAATATATTATATATATATATATATAGTAAATAATAAAATGTGGGATGTACTGTCTACAAACATTGAAGATACTGAAAGGGTCTTTGGACTAAAATGAAGACTTATTTTGATTTCTAAAACTGTCTCTGGGTTAGGCCAGCGAATATATATATATATATATATATATATATATATATATTCAGAAGATTCGAGTATTTAATATGCCATTTTGTATTAAACTTAAATAGCATGAGACTTATATGATGCATATTAAAATATGAATCATTCACATTAAGGTATGCTGTTACAGTTATTATTATTTAATTAAGAAGTCATTCTAATATTTTTTCCTCGGTTATATCGTAATATTATATTTCATGTATTATATATATAGAAGTAGTTTTCAAAATTATTTGATAAAGAATTAAAAAAAAAAGAAACTGCTTTAAATGGTTTTTAAAAAAGACACTTTTAGTGGTATAAAATTAGTTGACTGGAAAAAAGCTAATGAACTAAGCTTCTGAAAAATTGGCTTTAAAATGCTTTGTCTTAACAGTACTTTACGCAAAAACCGTTTAACTAACTTGTGGCTGAAAAAATTGTCTCGCGTACCCCACAAAATTTTGATTATCTCAAGAGAACAAACAACTATTGTATTTTTGAGTGGTTAGATTATATAATCCATGTTTGCTACCGACGAACAAAGAGAAGTGCTTTGCTTTGATTTCATAATTAAAAAAATATTTTTTTTTGTGCCTGAAATTAATCAATTGTTTGTAAGTACACAAAAATAATTCTTGCTAAAATTACAGGTATGGATGGATATATATAATTTTTTTTTAATTACAGGCAAAACAAATGATTTTTACTTGAAAGGAAATTTTTTTTTTTAATAAGACAAAGAAAAGAAATTACGTTCCATAAAACCTGAACTGAGCCTGTAAAGGACATAAACCATTCATGAGACATGTAGGATAGTTGGTGAAAGAATAGATTTTCTTTCTTATTTATTTTTTACTTGCTTATAATGTTCAGTTTTTATGCAAATTTTGTTAAGAATGAGAGTCAGTTAAAATATGTTCCGAAAACTCATTAGCGTTGGGGTAATTGTTCTTGGTTCCAAAGTTTTAAAGCCATTTGGGCGGAAAGTGTTTTTTATCCATTAAATAACCTAAGGAAAGGATATATATTTTACTATATTCTACTAAATTGGGTTAGGTTTTAATTTTGATGCTTATCTTTACTTGAAATGCAGTGAACCGTCAACGAATTAAATTGCAATCATAAAATTGATTATATGTGCTAAACAGAGGGGAAGGAAATAATTTAATAAATAAATTTTTTTAATATGAGTGAAATGTTTGCATTTGCTAAACATTTATCTTAAAAATTAAGATGCGATTGTAGTTATACACTTAAGAAATATTTGTACAGCTTAAAAATAAGAAAGCAACAAACACACTCGCAATTCATGTTTAATCAGAATGATTAATTTGCTTCCTGTAGAAATTATGAAATTAAAAAGTTATTTTAAAAAATTTAAAGCACTAGATTTGCTTAAAAATGAGACACTTAGCTAAACGCTTTCGAATGTTTCTATAGAAATTGCTTATAAGGGATTTTTTTTCTATATAATTAGTGTTAATTCATTTTATGAATTGGTGATTATCAGTTACAATTGGGCAAATTAAACTGAAAATCAATTGCTACATTAATTGCTTCATTTTATGAGCATAAAAATTGTTTAGCTTTTTTTAAACGTTTTTTCAACATACTGTAAAATTCGGCTTATAACGCGCACCCTTTTTTTAGGATGAAACCAGAAATGTACACATAAGCAACGCTCTTATATTTTGGAGTCATTTAATGGAGGTATTATACCAAGCTTTTAAAAAAATAGTATACTTCTAGAATTACAAATGTTTCAGCTCATAAGGTATGGTATTTCTTCTAAATGAACAGTTTTCGGTATATGTAGAAGTCTTATCTTCTTTATGCTCATTTTTTTTTATATCTGAAGCTATCATTTTTATACCCGGTGTATAACTTGCACCCATAAATTTCGATCTTATTTTTTGTGTTTAAAGTGCACGAATTACGCCGGATTTTACTGTAATCTCAATTCTAGAAATATACACAGTTTTGTTCATGTAGTTAAATAAAATAAAGGAGTTTCTTAGATTTATATTTTAATATCTTCTTGATGTTCGAAAAAGTTTATTATTGAAAATAAAGTTGTCATATTAACAGCATCTCTGACATTCTTTCATTGTATTTTCTTTAGATTAATGTTCTCAAATCTCTGCGGAGTATAAAAATAATCATTTGTTTTTTAGAAGAATAAAACGTTTAAAAACAGATAACGTGCATAAATTTTATGGGTGTTTATAATCAACTTTTATTTATGATTTTAGTTGCTTGAAATACAATAAATAATATAAATCCTTCTGATAACTTACTTAAAGGAAAAATACTTCATTTTGCTAGCTCATCGTATTGAATAAAAATTTTATTTATATATAGATCTCGTGAGCTTGAGGCGCCACGTTAATAAATAATAAATCATGAAGAATATGGATTTTGATTTTTGCTGTTGATGTGGAATGGGTGCGAATTGATATTTTTTTCTATTTAGTGATTGTAGACAACAGTGGAGTAGCGACTATTTTATGAGTAGAACTAATTTTTCTTAACTATCTTTAATATCATGCAAGCGAAAAATATTCGAATAAAATAGATTGTTTGAAGACTACTGTGAAACTGAATATTTTGTAGTGAAAAACAGCATGGTTCAGTAATCGTTTGATTTGTCACGAAAGTGTATTTAAAAAATACCTATAAACAGGAATCGTTTAATGACACTTTTCCTTGAAGATCTCTTTCAAGAGATGAAATAAATAGGCTTTCTTGAATAATCTTAAAATTAGTAAAAAAGTATTTTGTCAGTGGTAATGTCACAACAATAACAAAGGTACCCTTCTGAAATTTGTAATATCATTGGTAATCATATGAAACTGCTTACTGATGCAGAAATTGTGAAATATTGATTCTAAAATGCTTCCAATTCAGAATAATTCAATGACAAAAATAAAAAATAAGAATTAAAAAAAGCAAAATAGGAGTTTTAATATTTTGATCAATATCCATATTTTCTATTTTCTATGTTATCTTGCCCCTCCCCCTCCATATATCCACATGTTGCGGCCCTCGTGAAATAGCTAACCTACGTATGCTGCCCGGCAGAAAAAATGTTGAGTACCCCTGGTTTAGACTACGGACTGGACATGACTTCTTCAGTGTTTATTTATTTCGTTTTAATTTGTCTTTCTCACCTTTATGTGTTTTATGTGATTCTGGACAAAGGACGGATTCTGGTTCTTCCGTCTGGATTCTTCGGATTTATGGGATTCTGGAATGGAAACTGCTTATTTGGACGCTTGCTCTGCTCTTAAGAATTTAGACTGTATTGCAAAAACATTATTGGAGAGTTTGTTGTCTAATGACCATACGGTCAATGGCCAGGCATTTGATAAATGAAAAATGATACTATTTTTATTTACGCTGCCATATATGATTAATCCTTAATGATTATTTCCTAAATGAGCAAAAAAACTAGATTTTTATGAGTAAATATTTAAAATGCTAATTTTATATCAAAGAATATGTTAAATTAATATTAACTTGTTTGTTACTTTTCAAATAATCCATAACTTCAAAATCATAATAATAATTCTATACTAAACTATTCTGCTATCCTCAAATTCGACTTAAAAGAAAAAAAAATGAAATAACACTTTTATGAAGGTAATCATTGAATTATGTGATGAATAAAATGTCTTTAAGCTAAAAGAAATGCTATAAACTAATTACAAAAGGAAATAATGATTAAAGGAAGATATAGGTAAAATGGATTAAATAAGATAAAAGTAAAACTACTAAATGAAATTTTTAAACGGGAACTATTCCTTTCGACCAACACTATGTCCTTAAGAAAGTAAATTAACAATTTAATAGTGATTAATTTTCTGACAGCAACAACGGTCGACTTAATTAATTAAAAGATCTAGTTTCATCACAACTCGAAGAAGAGAGATAGAAGCAATTACTTTACGTTTCATTTATCCAATTTTGCAAGTTAAATTAAGCCCCTTACTTCAAATCTGACAGTTTTTAAAATATTTTCTAAATGAATTGTACTCTTCCAAATCTTGTTAAATTGTTTCAATTTAATCGACATCTTAAGTAGAAAACGTCTGGTATAAAATTGATTAAATGTGGGATTTTTACTCAGAATGCGTGCATTTTAAAAGTAAATTTACAAGAAGTGGAACAAATTTGATTTATAGAATGCAAGAAATAATTATAGATTAAAAAAAGCATAAATGAATTTGGAACATCACTCATGGCGCTTATAAGTGTTTAAGAAAGTATGTTCAAAAACGTCTTATACATTTCACGAACGACATATTGTATTAATCTTACGGAATATTAAAATTTATGAAATGATAGAAAAAATTGAATTCAATGAGTTAAAATTTTATCAACGTACATATTTTTATGAAATTAAGAGTTCTTACGATTTTCTTTTTGTTTAAACATAGAAGGAAAATTTCATTTATCATATATATTTTAGCAATTGAGAAGCAAACCTATTTATGCATGTGGTATAAAAATGCAGAATATACAAGCAGACACCATTTTTAAAATAAAATAAATTTCAGCATTTCAATCATGAACTCTTAGGACATATTTCAATACAAAATTCTTATTTCAATTATATCATAGTGAAATTATATAATATTATTAAAATTTTTCTTCCAATTTTTTTGATAAAATAAAAAAAATAAATAATGTTTATTTTTTCTGTTTAATGGGAAATTAAGCATTAGTAATAGCATTTATCCCATACTGCATACTCTGAAGTACATCAGTAGTGTTTTGAAAAGACAGATTACAAATAAAAGAGAGAAAAGGGATAAAACTGGAGTTTTTTTAAAAATATATTTTAACTTAAGATTATTCCAAAATTTTTTTTTTCCTGTTGCAAAACAAACCAGCAACATTTCATTACGAAGTTCAATCCCTTTCATGCACTTGTTTGCTTTGAGAAAATTAAACAGAATATTTTTCTCTAAACTGCTTGGTATAGTGATAATTAAACGTACCAATTATTACAATATGCGACATAAATTTTAGCACAATTATTTTTTTAATGGGATTTCAAAGTACTTTAAAATAGTTTCAATACAAATATTTTACAATTCCGGGTGTAACTATATACTGAATGAATTCATGAAACACGTTTATTAAATGAGGGGCATACTGTATAGTAAACAAAAATTAAACATGCAAGGAATTGGAGAACTTGATATTTTAAAGTTTACAATGCATTACTAAACAAAACTAATATGCAATAAACACGGAGTCTCATAGAAATTATTTACTTTTCAGTATGAGAGAGAGAAATTTCCTTATTTGTTAAATAAAAAATTTCTTCACGTGAGGAAAATACTTATAAATTTAGTTAAATATTGAATGTGTAAGTTTAAATCTTTACAAATAGTTATTTACATTATATTTCTGAGCATCGTAAAACACATTAACTACTATGGCTATACATTAGGCATTTGTTTATTCACATGAATTATACATTTATTTAAGTATATGCTTTTAACAATAAAAGTCTCTTTAGATAAAGGATTGCTTTTAAAACGACAAGCAATCCAGGCAACGCAGCTTTTGTTCCAGCTAAATCGGATCTCTCATATACATTATAGTAAGGAGAATATACAGAATTTATAATAATTTAGCCTTACTTTCAAAGCTTCTAATACAGCGAACATAACTTTGCCATTTAATGGGGCAACGTGGCATGAAAAGATCTTAAAGTTTCTTAAATTTATGATATTACTAGAAGAGTCCCAGTAATTAAGGAAAGTATATCAACCACGGCATATTGATTACGAAATAGCATTCATTAACGTGTCGATATTTCACCACCTACTTCAGATAATAATCTAACTAGGCACTTAATGTGTATTGAATTTTGGATCAATTAATTAAGATAATAATTAAAATATTGCTGAGTGTTCTGTGAAAATTAAATCATTTTATGCCATTAAAATACATTAAGACACGATATTAAACAGATCCAGATTCTTAGTATAAATTCTACAATCGAAATTAAAACCACTACAAAATACGCAACAAATTATTTTTTTTGTAATTTATTTTTAATGTACTATTATTATCAAATATCGTAATAATGGTACAAATTTCAAAATAATGTCAGAACACACTAAATTGTATCGATAGACTAAGAAAAAACTGCTGGCTTAAGAAAGAAGTCGGGCAATTTAAATTTCAGTAAATTTAATTTTTGGTAATGAGTAATAATATAGAAAAGCATTTAGAATTAACTCGTGTATTAAATTGTAAATGTAAGTGCAAAATAGTCACTTAAGAACTGTAACGAAATAGAATTAAATTCGAGTTAAAATTCCTTTCATTGGTAAAAAGGTTTAATTTATATATATCAGGTACTTACATTAAAATAATATAATTCTTCGATTACACAAATAAAAGTACAAGAAAGAGGGTGGGAGAGAGAATACTAAATTTTTTATTAGTACCAACATAAAAAACAGAATCTAAATAATAAACAGAAAACAGGTTATAAAAAATAAACGAATTTCTCTAAGCCAATTAAAAATTGATAGGTAAATATAACATGAAATCAATTAATATTAAAAGAAAAACTACTTATATACACTCTGCAGGTTTCACTGGGAAGGAACACGATGCAAAATAAAATTGAAATACATAATTAATTATTTGAAGATGGTTATTTTTTGTTATTATTCATTAGTTATTTTCATGGAATCATTCAAGAAGATTTGATTATTGATATAATTAATTTTTTTCCATGAAAAAATTTCTAAACTTGAATATATATGCATGTACAAAAATGCTTTAATTCTTTTTATGTGTAAGAAAACATCTGCAACAAAATTCACTGTAGCTACATAAAATAATTTAAAATACATAGACAAATAACTATATATATATATAAACAAACGTTTTCCAATATATTTACTAAATTATGCTTATTTCAGCATTTAACTAAAATACATCACATTTAGATGCTAATATATAGATTAGTAACTAAAACACATTCATAAATCTTATTTCAAATTATTTCAAAGAAACAAAACTGTGACCACCATACTTTATAAACAGTAAAAAAAAGAAAAAGAAATCAATGTATTGTAAGAAATCGAATATATATAATATATAAAGTATATACAGCAAAAAAAATATACTAACAATAAACAAAAAATAAATAAATAAATTGGAGAGAAACAGCATGGAGTCAAAATACATAATCAAAGAAAGACCACGTAAGAGTGTTAAACCACGCGATTTAACCAATACATTTTCAACTCACATTGTTAATGACTTTGACGATATAAAGCACTTATTTTGTTCTCGAAGAAGTCTTTACTTTTTGCTTATTTTTTCTCTAAAAGAAAATCCATAAGCAGCTAATGTTTCTAACTGGCCGATTCCATAATGCGCTCACCAGCTGTTTTTCAATATGGCGTCGCAAAAGAGACATGAGTGAATGTACACTGAAGTACCCAGCACACCTGGCAGTGTATTTATTACATCTTCGTCTTCATCACTTTAGGCATTCTTTTTAATTAAATATATGCATTTTTGTTTCTTGCCGGATGTGATAGAATTGATATACGTTTCTTGAAAGGAACTGTTTTTCTTATTATGTGTTTAAAACGTTTTTAGTGAGTGAATTTAGCAAGGGAAAAGAGTTTGAGAGATTTCATTAAGAAATATCTTTATGTGAAAATAATTTCTGTGGAAATCTAGCTTTTATTAAACAGTCTTCCGGGAATGAATCAAAAATAGAAAATGCGTATACACAATTAATTATACAAGGAAATAAATAGAAATAGTAAAATTGATTATTATGGCAAATACATACATACACACATATATATATACACCATCGAACCCCGATTTAATGAATTGATTGGAATCGAACATTTTATTTGTCAATTCGGGTAATCTGTAATATCGGGGTCAAAAGTATAGATTTTTTTTGCACTTATACCGTTTGGAAATTATATAGTAAGCAACTGCAATAAAATAACCAGAGCTAGAAATCACGCACTTTATATTCAACAGCCATAAATAATAATAGTGAATATTCACGCACCCTTTAATTGGAAATTTTAAAATACTGATAAATATTTGTTTGAAAACCTTTGGTTTCTGACTTAAAAGAACTTTTTTTCGACTGTATGCTTAGGAGACTCAGGAGAAAATATCGCATCACTCACATCCTGCTGCATGGGATTTGATTACAGTTTCCAAACAATGTAAAGTAAGGGTGTCAAATTCAAAGGCTAACTTGGGCCGAACAAACAACGTTTAACTTTAGGTGGACTGCAAATAAAAATTGATATTCATTGAAAAGTAAATTTATTTCGAATGATACATTGTAATAAACAGAAATAAAAGTACAAGAAAAATTTAATGTTTGCGGTCTGACACTTGAAATCTCTCCTCTGCTACTATCTTTCCTATTTCGGGAGAAACTTTGATATTTTATTGTATATTATTGTGTGTCTATATATACTGGACGGACCGTAAAAGTATTTGTATTGGACCACGAGTTTGACACTCTTGATGTAAAGTATTAGAAAATGTAATAGTTTTCATAGTATCAATTTTCGTAAGGGATTCGCTATTCATTATCTTCGAGAAATCAACTATTTCGACAACTTCAGTTGTATAGGTAAACACTCTATCCTTAAATATAAAATAATATTTAAAATCTATCACAGGATATTTCGCTAAAATTTTAAGACTTTTTGCTAAAGTACTTTGAGTTCCAACGTGATTGACAAATTTGCATAGAATTTTAAGTATTCCATTGAAAGAAAAACATTTTTGTTTCCAACAATCTGCCCTAATTCACAAGTTTCCCCAAAAGAAATTTTCTGCAAAGTCTACTGCACAATAATCCTTACTTCTTTTAATAATAAAATCGCCAAGCTCATTCCATATGGATGGACTGTGGCCTTTCTGTGGGTCCCAAATCATGTTGGGGTGTTTGAGAGAACAGACTAAAAGGCCAAGAAGACAGCTGCGAGTCGTCTCAACTGGAAAGTTCCCTTGGCCCAAAGAAAGGCAAATGCCATGGTAACCACAAACATTGATAAATGTACTGTCACGACTCAAGAAACCAGGAGCCTTGGAAAGGCATGGGAAACCTTGACTACTGTGGTAAATGTCAAGAGGCATAAGGAGAGAGCCGAGGCCGTTCCCCGCTTTCGTCTAAGTACCGGACATGACTTCCTGGGAGTGTACATCCATTGGCTTGGCCTGGATGCTGACGGGGTCTTTTTGCTCTGAGGCCCTGTCAGGATGGATGACGATCACCTTCTCCAATGCACTGGACACGATGAACCTCTGACTGACGACGTCGTCAGTTGGCACTGGGAGGCTTGGCGTCAAATGGTCCAGATGCCAAGCACGGTGGTTGGATAAAAAAAAGGAATAAAACCTGAAAACTCTGCCAATGGGCTGCACCCTTTCTCCCAATTAAAATGAAGGCTGCTTACAAGATAAGTCTTTCTCTGTTCCAGACAAATAGGATACATCGTTTGAAAAAAATTAAATTTTAAGCCCTCGTTTTAATTGGATTAAAGAAAAATTCGTTGAATCATGAAATTCGATAAATAGAAGTTGGGTAAATCAGGATCTGAGTGTTTATATACATACACTCAAGTATTCACGGTAACCGATTCTAAATTTGGCATAAAGCAGAAAAAATTAATTAAAAAAATATTGATTTGTTCCAATTAATTTTTTAAGCAGCTTAATTTACGAATAATTCATAAAACGTATTTTTTATCTATACTTTTTTGATAATTAGAGTGCTATTATTAACAAATTTCACACATTTTTATTCGAAGTTATTTGAAAACTATTTTCTTTTTAAAAACCTTTTTCTCAGATGACGATACAATAACTCCTAAAAGTATTAATTAAATGTTTATGACAATTTTTTTACTATTGCTGAATAGAGAATTATAAAAATGTTTATAATACTAATATTATAACTTTAATTTTACTTAAGCTTAGTTGTAAATTTTTTGAAATAAAAAATTTACCTTTCTATTTCAAATTTTCAAATAGCATTTAGATCCCTGAACCTAGCAATAATAGGTTTCTTGTTCTTTTTTAAGGATTTTTTTAATACTTTTCTTCTTACGTATTTACCTTTTATTGAAGACTTTAAAATAAACTTCGAACATCTATGTACTATGTACCTTAGGATTTCACTCAGTACTATAAACAGAAGGAGAAGGTTGTCTGGCCACAAAACGGGATCTAATCCCACGAAGCATCGGTCTGCTATTTTTATAAATACTTCAGCTTTGAAAAGGTAGAAAAAATTAGTAAACATATTTTTAAAAAAATTATCTAAAACTTTACAGTAACATACAAATTTCTCATGAATTCCATTTCTACAGGGTGTCTCAGGATTATTAGTACAAATTTTAAGAAGAGGAAGGGGGAACATCATAAGCATTCAGATTTGAATAGCAATTCATGGTTGGAAACCTCATGGGAAAGTAGTATGGCAGATACAATAAACGATGAGAAACATGATTTAGATACTCTGAAACATTTATAGGTCAAAGCTGAAAGATCCAGTCACTCATTTCACACCATTACTGTGAATATTAACATTAATAAACATCCGGTGGTCCGAGACATCTCTCTGGGGTACTTGTCACGATACAATCTATCTTTCTGCTGCTCGTGCGTTTCCCTCTCGCAATCCGTAAATCAAGGGCATACCTACGGGTTTGTTGTTCGTAAGACGTTCCATACTCTTCTGCGGGGAATGACAGCACAAATGACTGGGATAATGCAGGTCTGTTTCCTCCAACGCTCTTATGAATAATGCTACCGAGCGCAGAACGAAGACATTTTCAGCCATGGTTTGCTAAACCAAATCTGAATCCTTGTGATGTCCCCTGCCTTCCCTTAAAGATTGTTTCAATAATCCTGGGACACGATGAAAAAATGTCATGTCATAAATGCCTCCTGACATGTATCTTTGATGACTAGTATATTTCGTAACTACACATTCTTTTTAAGGTATCCGAACACGTTGAAAATGACTAAATTCAGTCAAGACAGATATTTTTTTAATTTATTTTATTGAATAGAGCTATCTTTTGTCTTAACGAAACACACTTTGTTTTGTTTCTACGCTACTAGAGGCCACGTTACAATCAATTTTATTAAGTTAGAAAAACCGGAAGTGTGTTTTTGATCTACCAGAAGTGGGCATTTAAATTGCTCAAAATCAATCATGAGTCTGATAACTCAATTTTTTACGAATGTATTTCTATAAAACTTTTTGAACCTGGTATTTATGTTATTTTTTAGAGAATGTACTAACATATTTCTTATTGTATGAATACCTTTTGATTTATGGCTTGTTATTTAAATAATGGTCTCATAAAAAGTGTAACATTTCTTATAATGTTTACTCAATCAGCTCTAAAATTTTCAAATTTTAATAAAAAATTAAAATTTTAGTACATTTTCTAGATAAAATGCATCTAATGTGTTTTAATAATACTTTTACTAATATATGTTTATTACTTTTTTCTCTAACTGTTTTGAAGTGTTTCAAAAATATTGCTAAAATTTCCCTTATAATTGTGATTTTTGTAAAATTCAGGTAATTTATTTTAAATATTGATAGATAAATAGTAATATCTATTGGTATTGAGCCATAAAAGAGCATTTATAATGTTTTAGTATGCTATTTTGTTAAAAAGTACTCTGAACGTGTTCGGATACCTTAAATCAAAAGCCTGCATTATTGAAATTTACCATTAAAGCAAATATAAAAACTTGTTCCCAATTCTAATTGCTTTAATATTACATAAAATTGATAATTATCCAAACAAATCAGTAAGCGGAAATATAAAAATTATAAGTTATTTAGCTACTACTTTAAAAAAGTCATTATTACGCAATAAGCCCCAATAATTAATAGTTTCAAAAATGTTTACAAATAATAAATACATTACCTCGGAATTTGTTATTTGATAAAAAAAAAGGTAATTTTCTTGTAAGTAGTAAAAGGATTCATATAAGTTGCTGAATTATTCTCCTTACAAACTAATTGAAATCCAAACAAAAAAAATACCTTACACTACAATACAAAAAAGATACCAAAGCATATTGTAGCAGTTTTGCTGAAAGCTTATAGAAAAGGAATACCTACAACAGGAAAAAAATGCAGGTACAAAAAGCTAAGAGAAAGTGCCCGAAACAAAGAACATCCATAAAGTAATAACGACAATATAAATGAAATGAAACAAATAAAAATTGAAGTTTTAACAATCATCAGGTTTTGAAAAATGGTTCAGGAGTAAAACTTACTGCATTTTCCATGTAATCCTAACTATATTTAACATTAATTTACAAGCACAAAAAAACTCTAAGGCACCATTACTTGTTAAGAAAAAAGTGATTAATGCTAAAGAAACCACATGTCTTGCAGAATCTTTGACTTCTAATTTAATCTTTCTTGCACCCAAGACAAGCCTCATACCGAAATTAATAGCAAAAAAAAAAAATTTCAATGCTTGCAATCTCGGTTAAGAACTTTATCAAGAAACTGAGAATTAATCATCAGACAACGAAAGTAACATCGGAAGAAAAATGAAACAAAAAATAATAAAATGATAATAATAAAAAATAACGATCTTGGGAGTGTAAAAACAGAGGAAAAGATGATCAAAAAACTGATCGGGGCTCTATTCGGATCAAAGTTAATTGCAAAGAAAAGAATTTTCCTATTAAATTAATGAGATCAGTAATTGCTGGCCTGACTCGTTCAAAATATGAGATTCGTTAGAATGAACGTGCTTTTTAGCTCATTAAACTGAACCCTTGGAGGGAATGTGATATAAGATATGGATTTATATTATGAATTTTACTTTTGATTCTGAACTATAAACAAAGTTACTAAACAGATATGCAAAATTTCAAGATCAGCTAATTTTAATTTAATTAAAATATATATATTGTACTTTGACTGTGAAAAATACAGTAATTCAATTGGTAATTTTATGCACATTTTGATACAAAAATAATGCATACATATATCGCAATGCAAATATTTATTTAAAGAAAAAGTAATCATTGAATTAGACAAAATGTATTGCATTGTTTGAAAAAGAAAGACAAACGTATCAATATGGAGCAATGCTATGGGGAAAGATAGCTCTGAAGTCCAAAATGTATTTCCTGAGTATTATGTAGAAAAATACTATGCTGGAAAAATTCAAGATGCTCAATTCAGATTTTAAATTACTTTTTCTGTTACAGAAATTAAAGTAAAAAGATGTTTATGATAATCAGAGCAAAAAAGAATAAATTTATTACAGTACTGTAGAAAAGTGGACTTTCTTGGTGAAGATGCAATCAATTCACACACACATAACCTACATTTACTCATTTCTCTAAGCAAACATATATATATATAAAAAAAATCTTCCTGGATTTCTACACTATTACGTAAAGCGATATGATTATTTCATTGGATTTTCTTCAAAAGCGATAAAAATGCAAATTACAATTTTTTTTTACATAATTTAAGTAACGAAGGTCTATCAAAAACAGTAAAAAGTAAAGTTTAACTTCATAACTCTCCGAAAAAATTAGAAAATTCTTTTTAAAATTCAGCTACGGGGTCCTTTATCAGAAACAACTAGGATTAATTGTCTACTGAATTTCTTTACATAATATGTTGGAAAAAAATTAATTTTATATTGGAAGTATTACATAAACATTCTTCAAAAGGATTTTAAAATAGTAAAAACGATTATTTTACGCAAAAATTCATGCACTGTTTACGGTAAAATATTCTCAATATGACTAGCAAATTATGCAACATTTGTGAATTTAAGCCTCGTTTAAACTAACACATTCGACAAAATAAATTATTATTTGACTATATCTTTCACAGTACAACAACCAGAATTCACTGCTACAATTCTTGTTTTGTTCATTTGAGATATATATATAGGTATTTCAGTTCCTTCTCGTTCGCTTACCCTAAAAGCACAAAGAGTACGGTAATAAAAAACAAATAGGTGCATTTTAAATTTACTTTAAATTTTAAAAGAACTTTGTTTTTCAGGAAGCATTTTAGTAAAGCCAACTAATTAAAAGTATTGCACAAAATCTGACGAAAATTATTTTCAAATGCTTCTTATCTAAAAAGTTCAATATCCTAAAATCGTTTTTGGAATGAAAACACTCTTTATTTTATTTTTGAAACAATATACACAAATAAAATAAGAATTCGATATAAATTTATTTCGAAATACTTGTTCCACTTTTCTTATATGTTAATTAAAACATAAGAAAGCTATTGAAGCATAAAAAAGAAATTAAATATAAATTAAAAAAAATTAGAACATTGTTACATATATACAAAATTTTCAATTATTTTTTGTATTTAAATATTTATGATCAACTCAGCATAAAGATGCAATAAACGAGTGCCACTTATTTCGCGTTTATGACATTTATACATTTAATTAATTTATGCCAAAAAATATTCTTATTATTTAATTAAAATTGCAAAATTTAGTGCAGGTTAAAATGTCGAGCAACATATATTTCCAATATTTTAAGAGAATTTAATTCAAAACCCACATGTTTGGAAAAAATTCAGAATATAATTTAATATTTCCATTATTTGTTTTGATTTATATACACTTACTGCAAATGAAACTTTGAACGAATTGTGGTTAAAGTTTCTGTGAAGGAGCAGGAAAAAAACATTTGGACATTTAACAGTTGAAGAAGCAGTGCGTAGAATGTTCCCATGGGAGATGAATCTTGTCACGCAAAAGTTTCCATGTAATAGATCCTTTCAGGTAATCTCTCTTGAGCACGATATACTGTTATTCAAGTACAAATAGCTGATGTTGGTTTTTCACCATTACTTTAGTGGGTTCTTAATAGCCCGAGCGGAACTAAACTGCTTACCCAGAAATGGATATAGTTGATCAAAATCGATTACTCAGCAAAAAGTGAATTACTCGAAATCCATTTCTGTTGATTATTCTGCAAAAATTCTGAGTGTTTATTGTCATTAAATAATATTGGCAATAAATAATAATAAGTTTAAAATTTAAAATTTATTGCTTTGATAAATCTAAATGTTTTTTTGTGTGTTTGTTTGTTTAAAAGATGATTTTTTTTAAATACGTTATGTTTCAAAGAAGACATTTAAAAATTGCTGCAAATTGTTTTTCATATGAATAAACTAAATGAATTGGTAAGCAAAAGAGATTTTTCTAGAAATAATTTAAATCTCGTGTATTCGTCATTAATAGAGTTGGAAGAAATCAAAATAAACATATATTTTTCCACTATTAAAAATAACTCATAAGCTAAAGATGCAAAGGTTTTAAATCAAACATTCCAGTCAGTTTTGTAGTGAACACATCTGCAACCCCCGCATTGTGTGGGGAAGGGGCAGGGACTCTAGGGGGCCCAAATCTAGATTGACGTTAAGTATGTATTTGGACTTGGGACCCAAAACTTGAGTTTGCAGGGTGCTCCTAATATTCTCCGTTACGCCATTGCTTCCAGTTATATTTTGTAGTCTGTATTGCGTAAATATAAAACAAAATAAATTTATCTTGCGGGCAAAGTATATCTGAATAATTGCTTCTGCTGAATTTCTTCGAAATTGTTAAGTGAGACAAATGATGTGGAGAATCCCTGATAGAATTAAAAGTTATTTAAACCAGTAGTTCTTATATAATCTGTGGTTCATGGACCCCTGAGGGTCCACAGCTCTTATTAAGGGATCCTCGAAGATCTCTTGTTTAATGTTAAGATTTTCCTCTTGCACAGACTCTGAAAGTCTTCATGGAAGAATTGCAAGATGTCTATCCAAAGCTAGATCAATAAATTGCCCCCAATAAAAAAACTCTAGTAGAACAGGCATTTCGATCAAGAATATTAAATCAAGAATTGTTTTTTTTAATCCTGTTTTTAACTATACATAACTACAGTGTTTCCTGACCTACGCTTCCAATGTCTGGGGACATGCAGCAAAGACTCATATTAATTATGTAGAAAGTGTTCAAAACTCAATTGTCAGTCAAATTCTTAACGCTCGCTGGTATATGAATAATATAGACCACAGAGTTGTGAGTAAAATGCTTACTATTAGACAAACAATCAGGAGAAATGCTAACAACTTCTTTAATAAAATTATATAACAACTCTGACAATATATATATATATATATATATATATATATATATATTATATATATATTATAAAATATATATATATATATATATATATACATAGCATTGAAAAATATACTCCTGATCTTAATTTCCACAGAACCAGATCAATACCAATTGACCCTGCTTTCCTTAAATTCTTAATTATGCTCTCTTTTACCTATATTATTTTGTTTTAACTCTTAAATAAGCTCTATTCATTACTCAATGATTGGTCAAGCTTCTCACCTAAACTTAAATGCAAAAATGGCTGACTTCTCTGATCAGCCATCCACAGAAGCTCCACTTGATGCTACAATTCATTCTAAATTTTTACATCTAAATATTTTCCCTCCTTAATTTGGACTCCTTTGCTGCAACCAGATTTTCTACGAATCGCTCCTCCCACTCCCATCACGAAAAATAAATAAATAAATAAAAATCCTTTCAAAATCAAGATTTTTTTCATCAATTTTTAGCTTTATTTTATATATATTTGTAAATTTATTCATATCGAAGTTATTTATTTTTTTACTATTCAGTTATTTTCAAATTTTAAATATTATTTATTAAAAAGGGCAATTTTTGAAAGCGTTTTAATGTCATCCAAAATGTCCTGAATGGAGATGAATGTTCGAAAGAACTAAGTGCTCCCACCCCACCAAACTACAAATTACTACAGCGTAATATTTTAAAAAAGTTGTAGAATATTTGTGCAAAAATTAAGAAATGGACTTATAGCATGTCAGTATGGTAACGATTGCATTTAAATTAGTCATGTGTTAAGAGTCAGGGAGAGGTGTTCAAAATCTTGGGGGTCTGCGACGTCAGGTTGATACATTAAGAGGGACCGTGTCAATCGAAAGTTTAAGAACAGCTTGTTTTAAGCTATGAAAATGCATATTCTCGTAAGCATAAAAACTGAAGAGTTAATCTGATGATATTAGTAGAATAAGTTGAAAAAAATATATATTTATTTATTTTTTGTTTCCAGCAATACGCAAGAGAATTTCTGGTTTAAATAATTCTTACTTATTAAAATGTGATTAATAAAAGACTAGTATATGAAAAAAATATGCAGTTTAAAACAAGTAGGGCAAAAGTATTTACCAAACATAAAATGGATCAACTTTCCCAATGTTTGCTAGGTTACCATTAGTTGAAGTGTATACGAATGGAAATGGCTACTAATACAATATTAACATCTCTAGATATTTGTAAATAATTATTTAATAAATATAAAATACTTAAGTTATAGCTTCTAAATTTCTTACTAATACTTTATACTGACATATTGTAAATTTTGAGAAAACTCCTAATTATAGTTCATGGATTCATTTCCATTTTAATACCTTTAAATTATATCTGATTTCAACTGATGGCTTGATAAAAAAGAAAAGAAAAATAAATAAAATCTCACAAAATTGTTTATAGATTTGCACAAAATAATAAAAAATAATGCTCCTTGTAAATTATTTCTTGGTAATGCATTTTAATACATTGTTTATTTTATATAGCATTTATAAATTAATTTAAGAAAAAAGGGAAATTTAAAAAAAAAATACATTTGATAAAAGTCTTTTCTTTATTTTAATGCTAAGTAAAAAAAGTTTTGAATTACATTTCTTTGATCAGAAATCCATTTATTTTTAAAGAAAAGTGTAATTTTAATGAAATTTTGCAGAG
This sequence comes from Trichonephila clavata, assembly GCA_019973975.1. Taxonomy (NCBI): domain Eukaryota; kingdom Metazoa; phylum Arthropoda; class Arachnida; order Araneae; family Nephilidae; genus Trichonephila; species Trichonephila clavata. The sequence goes on from BMAO01032843.1 coordinate 23,200, forward strand.
CTAAATGTTTTATTTTTAGCATTGAAAACAGTTTCTTTAAAATATATTACAAATTAATATCCATCAAAAGATTTCCCTTTTAATAAATTATATTACTTTTAGTTTTCATTCAAAAATCTCACAATTTTAATGCGAATTTTAAAAAAAACTATCTTAGAGTAATTTATTTTTATTATTTTTTTTATTAAATCCACATTTCTGTTTCGATGTCTGTACAGTTAAAAAAATTCTTTAAAAATATTCCATCCTGCTATATAAAATGTGTTAGTAGATTCTTAAAACATTTATCATATTTTGCTTATTTATAAATACCGTTCGTATGTAACAATTGTAGTAAGAATATAAGTTAAAACCTTAGCCATAATATGCTAATTTGTTTATGTGTATGGCAAATATATTTAGTTGTACAAAGAAAAATTAAAATCTGTCCCCTATTAACATTTTTCATTAAAACGTTAAAAATAATATTAAATTATAAATTATATAAAAAATTGGATCTCTTTTTATTAAATTATGCATTAAAAATATGTGTGTGTTTTAGGTTTCTTAAATTATGTTTGCAGTCAACTCATTAAAGAAATGTATTAAAACCAAACTATTATTTGATTTAACCATTACTTTTTTAAAAATGCATCGGTTATCTTACTGAAAAGAAAAAAGGAACAAAAGTGTAAATACTTTTTTTTTCTTCATTTGGTAAAAAATATTGTTTTTGATTCTCATTAGAAAGGAATTTGTAGATCTTTTTATTTCTAAAAAGCTATTTTATAAAAATTTTACATTAAATTTTGCTTGGTATGAATTCTTTCACTTTTTCAAGTTTAGTATCGAATCGTTTTATTCCATTTTAGTATTCATAAGCGTTGTTAAACTGAAATTCAGAAATAAACAGATGCTAAAAAGAATAATGCAACCACCTTTTAACGATTTCGAATATAATTCTATCCTTAGGCTTCGAGTTTTTTATTCAAAATAAGGTCCAATCAAACCAACTTTCTTAAAATAAAAAAATAGATTAATTTTTTGTGCGAAAATGTGAATCGCTAGCAAAATATCAACTATTTTTTTAAAAAAATATTTTTTATTTGTATAATATATTGTATAAAAAAGCAATTTTTAAAACTAAATTTATGATAAATATTACTCACTAACGAAGTTTAAATTTAAATATATAAATTCGAGCTTTATAAAGCCTTATTTTATGAAAAATCAAATGAAAGTAAATATTTTTTTCTTAAAAAGAACTAGCTATATGAATTAACCATTTTGTGAAATGGTAAAAATAATAGGAACGATGGTAAAACAATACAAAGATTCTTTCTTCAGAATGCAACCATGAGAAATAATTGGATAAGCAAAATCTAATACTGAAATGAGATTGCAATTAAATATAAAAGCAAATTTTCAGTGAAAGTATTTTTATTTTATTTTAAAGTGTTTTTCTGTCCTTCTACTTATATGTGAAAACACTAATCTATAGAAATAGGAAAATAATATTTTGTTGTTGCTTATACACTACATTTTTTAGATATTTGTAAGGAATAAGACACACACACACACACAAAAACAATATATATATATATATATATATATATATACGTAAATTCTTCTTCAATATTAAAAAATTTACAAAATCTCACTTCAGTTGTTATTTATAGCTAAGAAATTCAAATTAGGGTAACTCCAACATATTATCTTTTTGTAAAGAAATGTATTGCTTGGTTCGTTTTTAGAAGTATAAAACGAAAATGTTTCATACATATTTCTACATATAATATAGATCCATCCAATCAATTCCTTTATAATTTACCTTGATCTTTCACTACTTTCTAAGTATAAAAAATAGAAATAAACATTAAAATATTTTGCAAAATAAATTGGAATTATCATGTTAATATTTATTTTATTCTTGATGTAAGATTACCTAGAATATTTATTGATGATATTAATTCTCTTTGACGAATCAATATAAGGAAAAAGCGAAATTAACTCATGCTCCATTTATTCCAAGTAATATTTTAATTTACGAAAGTATAGACTTCTTGAGCGGTTATTAGAATTGAACTTCAATAAGATGAAAAGTTTTGATCAAAGTTTTCAAATTATCAGAACTTTCTTTAAAATAAATGAAAAATGGAAAATAACTTACTCTAACTCTACAAGAATCACTAATTCTCGCTATCGTTGAAATTCAATAAATATTAATTTCCAACTTTCGGAAAAGAAATGAATTTGAGAAAATTGTCGACTTGTAGAATACAGCATTCGTGTGAAGATTTAAATTATATATCATTTTAATTATTTATTTCGCTAAATAATAAATTTTTGTATGCTTCTTTCATAGAAGTATAAACGACTTATATTTTTAAGGGAATGTATTCTAAACGTTAGTTATTTCTATTAACAATATTAGTAATGATCTATGATACAAAGAATAACCTATAAAATATACATTGGTGTTACTAAAATGCTTAAAATAAGCATTCATATTTGATACTTATAATTATTTAATACATCCTCTGTTAATACTTATTTAATATTTCCGAAATTAAATGTGACAAAGGTTATATTTTGAAAAGTAAACAATCAAAAACATTAATAGCTATTTAAAAGTATATCATTTTCAATTATAAATTTGAATACTATTTAAATTTTGCAAGTTCTGAACACTATAAGCATTATTTTATACTTTCCTATATACCCTTATCAAAAATTTACGAAAGATATCCTATATTTGATATATTGCAATCAAAATAAACTTTATGTATGTACATCTGTTTAAAGAAAAAAAAAAGAGAAAAACGTGCTCAAATTGGCATAAGGGTTTCAAAGAGTTTGAATTACGTATTTGCATGACTTCCTTCTTCCTTCCATCTACGTTTTTACAGCAAATTCTTTCGGTAAGCAAGCCTATCATTGTATTCGAATAAAAATTAATATCTTTTAGCTTTAAGAATCTGTTTATATTTTGAATTTGTAACTTACATTTAAAAGTTTAAAAAAATCGAATGGGGGGGAGGAGGATCTGGGAACTAAGTAATGAATCGTTACATATTTTTTTCTACTGGAAATAACGTAATCTTTTTTTATACTGATTGTGAAATGCAAAGGTTTGCTGATTACTGATAATCATTTTTAGAAACATTTTAGAGTTTATAGATGCATAATTTTTTTGGAAATCTTAAAAGTAATATTTTTGTACAATATTATATATTTGTATAAAAATATTTTATCTAGATATTATAGCGATATTTAATTACATAATTTTTAACTATTCAAAAATGCTCTTAATATTTCTGTCAATAAATTCAGTTAAATGCTTTCTCGCTTTAACCACAACTTTATTTTGCAGCTACTTAAACTGTGAAACATCCCATTCTTCATACAAACCAAGCAATTTCATACTCAGACATTCTTTATGACTCTCTCTCCTGTCATACGAAACGCCCTCATCGAGGGTACAGTTGTACAACACTGTTGTTCAAACAGCATAATCTGTTTCTTAACCCTTTAACTGTCACCTGCGAATGTATACGTCTCGCCAAACCTGTGCATTCAATGCACCTGAAATATATATACGTCGTACTGAAACACGATCCTGTTCTGCGTTTATTAAAAATTTTCGGAATGCTTTGAAATGCAATAAAATAACCTTGGAAGTGATTGCAATGGATAAACTTATTCTGAAGAAAAACTTGCTCATTTATGCCTTTTCTTTCTCCTACAATACGTAGCATATGTGAAAAACAGTGGCACTGGGAAGCGAATTGCGTAACTTGTCCTCAACAGTTGAGGGTTAACTAGCAATAATTATCAAGTGAAATGTTCACTGCGTGAAAATCAAATGTACTCTTGTACATAGAAAATTTTTAGTCAGAAAATTTTATAATCCTGATGAAAAAAAATTCATTTAGTTCATAACTTAATAAGAAATAAAAAAAACTCCTTTTATGATTATTAAAAAATATTGTCCACTTTTAGGTGTTTATTTATAAAAATACACGAGGGATATTTCCCCTCTCAATAAATAGCGTTATTTTTTGCCCGAAAACTTAAAAATGGTTAAGTTGATTTTACGTTGTGTTTCACAAATCCATCAATACTAAATGAAACCTTTTAAAAATAAATGTACTCATATTTATAGAATATCATTTCCAAAATATATATTGTAATAAATAAGTCATCAAATGCATTTCTTTAGAATATAAAATTTGAATGCCGTTATTAAGCAAGGACAATTTGGATTATATATATACAGACACGTTGATGAACAATTTGTTGATCCACATATAAATTTGTCTGAATATATATATAAGAATGATCAGTTACAAAAGTTTTATGCTGGATATTTCGAAGTAATTATGAAAATCTGAGTTTCTATATTAAAACTTCAGATTCTTTGTTCGCAATGATCTAATATCAAGTACAGGAACTAAGCTAAAATGTAAATCATTTGTAAAAAAAAAAAAAAAAAAAACTCAAACGTATTTCAAATTTATCTAATCGTTTTAACAACTATAACCTATATACAAGTTACTTTTACCAGATTAAAATGTTCTTTGAAACTCATGAGTGTTTCTAATCTATCCTCCTGCTTGAGAAATTATTAGCGCGAATTTTCGTGAAAAAAATATTAAATGATTTGGCTTCTAATGAAATGCCTTTCTAATATCATAAGCAAACAACAGAACGCGAACAAAGCGTTGTTAATTAACACGTAAACAAATCATTTGGCAACCATATAGTTCGATCGAGAATACTAAATGGACGGGCCTCTCCAGATGCAATTTCCTTGCAGTACATATTAAATGCACTCAATGCCTTCCGAAAGCTATTCTAAGTGTGGCTTATTGCAACGCAAAGGCTGCAGGTGGTTGTACGCGTTTTCATTCTTCAAATAAGCTACGTTCATGCATTCATCCTGAGAGGGGAAACTGAATGTACGCCTTATTATTAATTGCGCCGTCCGTTCTGGAAATCATGATTAAATACAGAGCTATGCACGGAGAACAGATTAAATGATATATATTATAATAGCATGATTTTCGAGCTCAAGTGAATTAAGGAATGCATTGTAAATTGATGCGAGCCAAATAATGCGTGTTGCTTCGTTTGGGGCTTGTCACTGTTCGCCTGAGGATTAAAATGGGTTAACATAAGATGGAGAGCGTGAAAATCGCTTGTAAATATTTGATGCGAGAGAATTCCCTTGTTCAAATTTTGCATTTTCTTCATTTCAAGTTATTCATTATAGCGTGTGTTCATTCTTCCAGCCATTTTATTTTCTGTTGATTGTAGTTCTTCAGGATGCAACTTAAAAATTATTAAATTCAATATATCTTTATAAGGATTGCTCGTAGTCATTCAATAGCTGTTTTGATTGTTTTAATTAATATATATCTATCATAAAAATTTAAAATAAAATGTGGAAATTTAAAATAGCACCCATACACAGGACATATTTAATTAAATGAATATGATTGAACTTATTTTATAAAAAATGCAATTATTCGATAACATTAATTATTAATTTATGAGTTACATTTATTCCTTAAATATGGCTTATAAATAGAAGTATTTAAAGTCTAATACTTTATTTAAAACATTTTTAGACATATATTAAAAAAATGACAAAAAAAAAACTATTGAATACCTATTAGTAATTCTTAAAAAAAAAGTATATCAGTATTATATTATTGAAAACTGGAAATACTGGTTTATGTTTATAGTTTGTGTGTGTGTGTTCGTAGTTTTTTTAAACTATTTACTTGTTTTATAAACATACTCACTCAAAAGGATATTTTCATTCTGTAAGTATCTTAGAACTAGCTTTTAACTTAACGTACGATTTATAAATGCAATTAAATATTTTAGATATCAAAATGTTTGAAAATGAAAAAAAAACTCAAATCATGTTTTTAAATAAAAATGTGCGTTTTTAAACATTCATTAATTCTCATCTTCTCATGTTTTTATTTAGCAAAATAACTTGTACATGCAACATATACCTTTTTTGAAGTAATGTTGATGGTGAAATAAATCTTTACTTCCGCGTCTTAAAAAGAAATTTTTGTCGTGATGCGTTTGTATTTAATAAGAAGCACTTAAAAAATATTATATCAATGCTTAAAATGTTCTTTGCTTAGTTCTATATGCTTAAGTATAATTTACAGAAGAATCTAAAAACTGAAAATTGGGAACACAGTAAAAAGTATTACAATCTTGCATTTTTTATGCACTAAAAGTATTACGAAACGTTATAATATAAATATAAAATGTAAGAAAAAAAATGTGTAATATTTGCATATTTAGTATAAATTTAAATTAAAAGAGGTCAAATACTTAAAAATGAAAATTCTTTCTCAAAGATTTATTTGCATGTAAAAGCAGATTTATCAATAGCAATGAGTTCTGTATTCCTTTAAGAAAGTCTCAAAGTACACTTAAAGACCAATGCTATCAACTGATATCCAATGATATCAATTAAAATAATAATTTTTTTTACGGTTTTTTGAAACACCAATGCTATCCGCTGACAAGAAATGAATAATTCAATGCATCAATATCAGTTATATCCCCATTCCTGACTTACACCGCTACCTTCTTGACCCATGAACCGTTTCTATGTGGATCATTTCCGTGGCCAGCCGATTGAACATATATTCTCCCAACATTTCACGAGTCAGGGGAGTGCCGGCGCGATTCTTGATTGAAATATGTGAATTATTGATAGGGTTACTTAAAAGAATATGTACTGGTAAGCTACAAGACTTGATGGCTATCGCACGCGAAAACAATATATGTCATCCAGTAATTGCTCCTAATGCCCTATGTCGTGACCGCGATCAATCCGATACAAATACAAGCACTGTGATATAAAACACACACCACTTCCTAGATTAGATGTTCGAGTAAATTGTTCTCGCATGTAAGAGAGAATGGAGTCCGTTATTATACTCAGGATTCTTTTTTTTTTATAAATTATGTTTTATTATATGAGCTTGTAATTGCGACGTGTATTTAATGCATTAAAAATTTACGTGAAAGAAATCATGGTACTATGTTATGTTCAAGTTATTAATAATTTACTAAAATCTTAAGAGTGAATTTTCTCAATAATGCAGAAATTATTTATTGAAAGAAATAAAAAATAATATAAGTGTTTAAATAATCTAACAGTAAAAATATTCTAATTACATTAATTTGATCCATAAGTTCATAGAAGAACGCTTACTAAAAAGTTTATTTATTCGGAGAATTAAAAATGCATAGTATGATTTATTTCCCTCGGTATTTCATATAAAGTAGTGTTTTATAAACTCCTTTTTCACTGTCACAGTTTCTTTAATAGCAATAAACATTACGGAATTTTTAGTATTTTTACAAGCAAATTTACCTCCACCAAATTTTTTTCTACACTCATTCGCATAATAACAAGTGCACTAGAAATGATTCAAATAGCTAATATTAGCATACTTTTCTATTTAGTTAGACTTTTCTGCAGATCTGCATTTATTTTTGTATCATACAAATATTTATATTTATAGTAGTATTAAATGAGAACATGTTGGTCTTCTATGACAAATATATCTTTCATAAAACTGTCTTTGAATATCAAGCTTACAAAGAAGAAAAATGGAAATTTCATTGAATCAAAAATAAAATATCATTTATCATCTTAGTTCATTTTTAATATAAGATAAAATCATTTCTCGTTGTATGAAACATTCCTATCACAGAATTATCATATATTTAAATCATTCTTGCTTCTACGTATACATACTGAAGCGAATTCCGATAGGCCTAATAAACTTCATTCATTGCAAACACAAATCAAATTATCGAATCGAAGAATCAATATAAATATTTTAGAAACTATTATTATTAAGGAATCCATAAATAAATGGTTTTGCAATATTTCCATTGAAAATGCAATAAGAAAAGATTTAAAAAGAAGTTGTATTTCAGTGAATGCCCCTAGCAACACAAGAGGCTTATGGCATTTTTTAAGTGCATTAAGTTGGTTTCTGGTGAAATTCTTTGGAAAGACCGATGGAAGAGCTGGCTCTTGCAAGGAAAAAAACTCGCCATTGAATGTGAGGACGTTTTTATCCATCAGTTGGCGCCAGTCATCCAGATTGGCGCCATCCTTCAATTTTGAAGTACTTTTTATGCCCCCAATGAAAGTCGATAGACTCTGCGGGGTACCACATATTTTGTATATTTTATAGCCTTTTTTTCGTTCAGTTTCTTTCCGAAATCTTTAGATTGAGTTTTAGGATAAGGATCAAGTATTAGTAGGATTCATAAATACATCTAAACTTTATGTAGGAAAACGATCGATTTTATTTTAATTAACTTCATTTTATCTATACAGCTTCTGTTTCTAACAGAAGTAATACTTTTTGGATATTTTAGAAATATAAATATAAAATATAAATTAAAAATATTACAGTTTTGCAGCGTTTATTTCGGTGTTATATAGTTGTATGAAATTATTTAACTGTGATTTAAAAAAAATAGGCAAATAATTCGTTTCGTTGCCGGTTTATTTCAATTCATGAAATACTACTGTCTTAGTTTCAAACTAATCCAATTCAGACTATAAATTATTAATAAATTATAAATTTAATTGAAGAAAGAAATATACAATTTTTTCACAGAGGGAAATTTTTAACAAAGAATTAGCATAATTAAGCATTTTAAGTTATTTATAACTTGTGATTCATTTTTTTAACAAATTAAATATGTTCTACATACGTATAGATAAGCAGTTATATCCAAAATGTTTGTAACCTAACATAGATTTGTCCAATCCATAGATCAGAATGGTTGCTTAAGAGGTTTCTTAAGGATAAGTTCTTTATATTTAGTCAACAGAATGTTACTAGAAGTATTATATATATATATTTAATTTAACACTAATACTAATTAATACTGATTCTAAAAACATAGTTTTATAATGTCATTTATTTACAATACACATTTTTAAAAACTAACACGTTTTTAACGTAAGAGAGATTCAAAACATTGTGTGTTCCCAAATAATTATATTTAAGCAAATGAGTTCGCTGTTGTATATTTATTACAAATTACCATGAGTTGTTATTCGACGTAATTTCAATATGTTGACCTTCTCTTTTTTTACTACATATAATATACGAGATGGAAAAGCTTTCAATTAGCATTTGTTTATAAAGGTCGATAACCTAAACGATATTGTCGATACGGATAATGGTTTAGTGAGTATTGTAGTTACTGTTTCTTCTTTCTTTTTCTTATCACAGTAAAGCAAAGTATTGTAAATTAAACTATATGTAGTTACGTATAAAGCTGTTTTTACATGATTTGGGGATACCATAGGTCAGAATAGATCTATTACTCAGTAAAGTTGCACTTCAAAGCAACACAAAGCCTATTGTCAATGGACCACATAGTTTTGAATGTCTGCCAAGTGACACCTGAATTAGTACCCTACTCTTCAAACTTACCACGCCTCCATGACGATTTTGAGCTTTGACAGATTTAACATTAATCAGCTCCTCTACAAGGTGGAGCTTTAGTGGCACAAAGTGTCCACACAATACTCCACAGATATAATAACGGTCACGAATTCATGACCGTGAGTATTCTACGACCACGACTACAAATTGGTGAGGAATTATCCAAATAAGAAGCCATCTTAATCTAGATAATAAGAAATTTTTTATATTTAAATTTGATATATCACAAACAAATTAGAAATTAAATTCTAAAGGAAAAAAGCTTTCAGCACTGGTAGTTAAGTTTCAGTCATACTAAAATAAATGGGGATGCAATCAACGTATGGCTTAACTGATTCAAATATTTTTACGGTACAGTGAATTGGATGTTAAAATAATTTTGTTTAGTTGGTTGTAATTATAGTTATTGACTATATATATCAGTGATAGATTATTAGATAAACATGTACATTCAAAATGTATAAGCTAGATATTCATAATTTTTAATCGTGATTTCTTGCAAATTATAGAGAAGACTAAATTTTTCATAAAAAAGAAATGATTTAATCATCGTTGATTCTAACAATTCTTTTAATTTATGAATGCTAATTGTGGGTACATGATTGACATTTCGCAAGTAAAATGATTAATTCTTAGGTGAAATGTACAAAATATTTTATGGCCTACGAAATGAAATCAAGTGGATCACCAAACAAATACAAAAACAAATGCCAAAGTTTAACGATGAAATTTTATTCTTATTTTCAGTCCACTAAACGCTCGTTAAACGCATATATTCAGGTTAAAAAACAACTAATGAATGAAATGCTTTAAGCCGTAAAATATTTTTTGAGTTTAACTTAAATATGACAGCATAAAAATAAAGTAATTTTAATTTACTTGCACATGTTTAGAAGACAGATCATACTGTGCGACAAAGTTGTATCCTTAATAGAATATAGGAATATGGGATGAGAGAGAGAGAGAATATATAACTTTTGTTTTTGTGCGTAGTCACACGCGCATAGTAAATGTTGTTTAATATAATAGTTGATGTTGGCGTCAATACAAGAAATAAGACCAACCTTAAATTTAACTGTATTAATTTTTAGTTCGTAAATTATTACTGTTAGTGTATGTTATGGGTCTCTCTAATTTGCTAGGAAAGTTGGGAGGTTTCACTTTCTCAACTTAAAATACCAATGTATGTGTGTAATTCCGTTCCACTTATTAAAAAGACTTTTAAAATAACGGGAGATACTCTATATTGTGTAAGCGTAAAAGCGTACTAAAATTAATTTTATTATTCAGTTCACTGCTGGTTGTTACAATAAAATAAAAACTAATCCAAGCACCGTTTATGATAGCTAAAAAATGAAATTCTGAAATTCTAAAATATTTTTGAAACAATCGATCTTTAATTACGATGTCTATTTCTGTATTACGACATCATCCGATGACCGTGTAAGCTTTTACAGCAATTAAAAATAACAAACAAGATAAGTGCGGTATCTGTATTGAATATTTTTTGGAACAGAATAAACATATTATATAAGGACTCAATAGTCAAATCTTTCAAAATCCCTTTCAAAGATCGAGTTCGAGAACATTCTTTTGTGAATCATACTTTTTTTCAACAGTGGCGCAGTAATATGTTTTTCAAATTAATGATTTTTGATGAATTTTTATCTCCAAATTTGACAAAAATTAGGTATTTTTTTCTAAACAGGATTTGCTTCTTAAAGTGGAGATCTTAAGTAATTTTACAAGTGAAGGGCTATGGAATGTGGTTATAGAAAATTCAGATTGTGATAAGATTTCAATTCCTTTATTTTTGTTTATGTATTTAATCTGTATAATAAAAGTTATATTTAAGATAAAGACCTCAGAAAATAATAATATATTTAAACCATATTTGAATTTAAATTGATATTTTTTAAGCTTAGTAATAACTCTCTAGAAAAAAAATAAACTCATTGAATGAAGTTCCAAGAAAGAAATTCAGCAAGATTTAATGATAGTAAGAAACTTAATTTGTTTAAGATTAATTGTTTTTATAGTAATAGGAGGGAGTTGAAAAAAAATGCAATTACTTAAATATAATTTTTAAAAAAAGATTTTTATCTAAACAACGCAATGGTTTGTTTGCTTTTGATATTTTTTTTTATTGATTCCATTCCATTTCAATCATCATAGTTAAGATAAAAACAAGATTTACTTATTACTATGCTCTTTAAAAAAGAAGAAGGTTACTTAAACATTATGTAAATTTGCTGATAAATTGTATTCTATTGGATGAAAATCATTACTGCTTCTTATAATAGCAGTTTTACTTGATAAACATGAAAAATTAATATTTTCCACTTTCATTTTCATAAATGTCCAAACAGTGATCATCCAAAACCCGTACTACTAGGTTAGATGAGGTATCGTATTTTCTTTGTAATGTAATTGGAAATCACATGTTTTTCTGGAACACAACTTTTTCTTTTTCTGTGTGCAAAATGACTGTTTAGATATATACCCTTCAATGACTTATGAAATGGTAAAGCTTAACCTACAAAAATGAGTGTATAAGTATACAAGATATATATATATATATATATATATATATATATATATATATATATATATAGAAGAAAAATTGCAGCCATTTTAAAGATCAAATCACAAGCTGGACTTACATACGTCTCCAAGTAAATTGTGCTCCATAAAATTTAAAAAATACGATTCCAAACTTTTTCAGGTTAAAAAGAGAGAAAACAACATCCGAAGTGGCCAAAACACTCATAATCAGGCGATTAAAATGGACCAAAAAACCCATCATGAACCATTAAATGACAAAAATGTTTACTTAACTCTTCAAATGTAGGAAGTTTGATAACGTGGTTAACACTTGGTTATAAAGAAAGAACTAATCGAATGTTCAAATGGTAGGAATAATGGTAACATATAAATGTTGGAACCAGAGCTTCTTCCTTATGCGTCACAATTCGGCGAAGGCTGCATGTACCAACAAGACGTTCTTCCATTCTTAAAGCAAATGCTGCAGAAAATTGATTTCCCCCCCAATTACATTCATGTCAAGCCAAAACCCCTGGTATAAACCTTGTACAAAATATCCAGGCAATGCTCTTTAAACGGATATTTGGGGAATAAAAGGTATAATTATCCATCTTTGCGCTTAAGAATGCAAACCAACACCTTTGAGACATTTTATGTCAGTTTGAAATGCAGTGACAGTATAATTTGATGCCAAATAGGGTTTATTGAATTTATCAAAGTAAATGGAGCAAACACCTGCCACTAAATTATTAATTTTGCTGTAAAAACTGTAGTGTCCTTCTACGTTTTTACAAAATTTTCGACTCGAAAAATAAATATAATTTTTAAAAATTTGATAAATGCTATCAAAATTCATGATTGAACTGTTTTATGTTCAATTAATGCTTTGAGCAATAATAATTTTTTTAAAAAGTTTTTCATTAAAATTTCGAATGTCTTTCTACTTTTCTTTCCAGAGAATAAGTAAGTAAGAATACTCAGTATAAGTACGATTAAAGAAAGAAATGTATTTTTTATTTAATAATGACTGATAATTCTAAAGATCTCGCTAAACAACAGCAACAAAAAAACTGTTTGCAAAAAAATGTTTTATTATTTTAACTGGAAGGGAATCTGTTACAATTTTGAAATAAAATGTGTGCCACTACTGTTACAAATAAAATACCGATTTATTATATGTGCTTAATGTTCTCCAGGAATGTAGCAAGTGATTTAGCAGTAAGTTCAACCGGAATGAAAACTTTCTCAACTTAACAAGGACAGAAAAACGCAAACTCTTATCTCCTTACCACAGCTTAAGAGATTTCTTGCAACCATTTTATTTTTTGGTAACATGAGCAGGAACTGAATTTATCATTTCCTTCTAGAATCTGATAGCACCGAATGCTATATTTCCGTTTGCCTATTTCAAAAATAAATATTATATTTGATAATAAGCCAAAGGAAAATATTTAACTCTCATGTTATTTTAATGAAGATATTTCAGATAATTTTAATAAATATTTATAAATAGAATATAAATATCTATAGACAGTAAATCTTCAAAATTTTGATCAAAACTTAAAATTTGTCTCTTAGAAATAAAAATAAATAAATAAATATTCAGTGAAATAGTTAATTATCGTGACAGAACAAAACCAGAATATGTAATCTCATTTTTTTAAAGTTGTGATATATACCTTTATTTTATGCACCTTTAAAACTTAATCCAATGGTCATTCTTGTATATTGAAATACCTAGTGATCCAGGACCAATTAATGGAATTTAATATGCATGAATATATGAAAGACTTATATAGATAACTTCACATACTTAGTCTTCAAAGACCTGCATTAAAAAAGCAGCCAAACTGAAATATTTGTTGCATATTAAACTTCCGAAGTGACAGATAAAGATCAATCAATGAAGCTAAGAAAAATAATCTCACTTTTTTAATTATGGATTTAGCTTAGGAAATCATCTAATACTGAATTGAGCATCAACTAAATAGATACTATTGAAATTAACAAGATAAAACTTAAGTATTTGCTAAAACTTAAATTTTTTTAATGAATTAGAGAAATTAAAAACAATAGTGTCTTATATAAAGTGCTCGAGCAGCTGAGTTTTTAGTTAAAATAATAGTAATTTCCTTTTCCAGGGTATTATATGTTATAGACTTAATCTCTATGCATTTTTAAGACACTAAGACCAGCCAAAGCCATCAAAACACTTTAAAAAAAACAACTCATTAAGTTTATATATAAATATTTTTAAATTAAAAAGCACATGTATTTCTTTTATTCATCTTAAAACTTACTTTTTTACATTTTGTAAAAATAAAAATAGTGAAATGTAAATGATAGATTTTAAATTTAAAAATAATGCTTGATAATGAAAACTTTCTTTTTTAAATGAATGAATTTAAAATACTGCTGCTTAATATTTTACAATATACGTATACATTTAGGAAGACTACTTTGATTAAACTAATCGGAATGACGGAAAAATATTTTTCCATTCTTATTTATGATTGCTGAAATTTATACTTCTTTTGAAATAAAATATTTCTGATGTTTCACATCCTCAGTTTATTAATTAAAATATCAATTAATGAATAAAAAAATTATTTTCAATATTTGTAATTAAATGACTCAGAAATGGGTTTACATTTTTAAAGCAAATTTTGATTGAGCTAGACTAATGTTTTTGTGTGTGATTGCATCGATAAATGCAACGTTTCTTTTGCATTTTTGCATTTTGGCTAATTTTGCTATTTCCACAAAAGGAAAAAAAAATAAAAGATATTTGAACTCAGAGGAACTTCAAAACAAATTTTGTAAAATGAAAACTTTGAAAAAAGCAGATTGGCAAAGTGAATATTATGCTTAGATTAAAAAATATTTAATATTACTTAAAAGTTCAATTATTCATTAAATATCTCAATATCTCTTCAAGTATATATTTAGTTTAGCGTTATACTTACACACATTTTTCAAAGAAGAAAATTAAAGGTTAAATATCCTTGTTTTTTAAATCTTATCCAATCTAAGAAATCTAGGAAACCAATTATAGTAGTATATAGAATATATTTACCATAATATTTCACAATTATTCACTCAAGTTCAATGAAACCATTCGTTGATAAAGTGAGTTGCTTTAATAAAATACACAGAAAAATCATTAGCTAAAAACTACTTGTAGTATCATTTGAAATAGCAATAAAAATGAATTCAAATGATAATTTTATGGTTAATAAAAAAAAAAAAAGATGATTACTTATAACTTCTATTAGCACAATACAAAGAGAAATATTTTTACTATAATAATTTGATATTTGTATATAAAATATTTTATAGTGTATAAAAATGTTTTCTTGAGGTTATTTTCTATAAAATTAAAAACTGTATGCATGTAATTAACTGCAGATGTTGGAGTTAAAATTTAAGCCATATATGGTAAATTTGGGTTTGGGTTCAATGAAGGTATTTTATTTTTGATGAAGTAGAAAATATATTTTCATTCATAAGTCTTTAGTCTGTAAATGACTTTTGGAATAAATTTATTATTTTTCGTAATTTCAACAAGAATGAACAAACTGGAAAGAAATTTTATTTCACTGATGTGCAGTAAAATATTAATTGATAAAAAATTAGAAAATTTTAAATGCTTGCTGAAAATAATTTAAGTGTAATATACATGATTGAATATGTATTCATCTACTTGGCATGAGGTATTTATAAAATTCAATATGTTGCATCTTATCTATTGTTTGAATGTACAGATACTAATATATTACACGGGACATTAGACTGGAGATAGAGAGAGAAAGCAGTATCGCATGAAAGAAAGTGAGAGGCTATTTAATTGAGTGTAAATTTATTTAGCTTAGAATATATTATTTTCTTTATCTATAAAGTATGTGAGTTCATTTTTTTAAATACTTTTCCTTTATTCTAAGGAAATGAATTTCATTAAACTGGCATTTCTGGCAATGACCTTTTAATCTAAAAGATTCTTCCATTTAAAAGGAAATAAAATAATATATAAGTATTTTAAATACAGGATAAAAGTTTGCCAGAAGCAAAAAAAAAAAAGAGGCGAGGAGAGAATGAGCAGGTCTCTTTCAATTTATCTTTTTAAAAGCACATTTGAATAGTAATTAATTTAATGTATTTGAAAGATTTTTACTGTTCAAGAACCAAAGAAGAAAACCTTCGGTGAAATACCTTTTCTGAACTTTGCAGTTCAATTGATGTTTATCTTAACATACATTACAGGTGAATACATTTTTAATAAAATAGCCTTAATCTGATTCTTAATGTTTAAGAACTATTGAATTTAGAATAATATTTTGAAGGAGAAAACCCAATCGAATGCATTATTTGTAAAAGATTTAAACAATGTAATTATAACGTTAGTGCATTTTATATAAGGAAATATTTCAATGTGTTCTATAATATAAGTTATTATATATTTTTTTCTGATTTGGATACACAAAATGACTATCTAATTTTCGTTTTATTTAATATTTATTTTATTTTTTTTTCATTGATATCAATAAATTCTATTGATCATGATGATGTTAATCACTATAATAGATCCCTCTTGTTGTGCGTTATCTCTCCAATAAAAATGCATATTTCATATATATATTTTACAAAAATTAAAATATAAAATTTATCTTAATAAAAGTGAAACAAATAATTCTTTTATTTCGCAAATGATTACTATAAACCTAGGGCAAATAAAGGAAAAAGGAACAAGTAGTTTTGCAACTTTTATTTTCTAAAGTACCTGCAAAGATTATATATTCTGTAAACGAATCGGAAAAATATTTATTTATTTTATTTGTATAACCTCTTATATATATATATATATATATATATATATATATATATCACACTGTTTTCTCTAAACAGTCCAAGAAACAAATGCAATGGTATACGGTGAGATTCCATTTGATAGTCTTGAAACGGTGCATATCCGGAGGACAGAACCCGCGACAGTCGGTTCCGCTAGCACGTAACATACCACTGGACTAAAATGATCACTTTAGTCCGGAGGCTGTTTCTGGCTTATGTAAGTGATACCGCTACTCACTCCCCCACCAGTTAGTCGGCGTATGGGCGATGGTCTGATATAGTTGTTGTTGTTATATGGCGAGCGTGTGTGTTGTTGCTGTTAATTGGAGGAGTTAAGTGAGTCTGGCGAGTTTTTGGTTGCTCTTTTTGAGGAGAGATGGCGCCACGACACTTCAGAAGGTTACGTTATTTTTAGTTCAGCCAGGGTCACCAATAAAGTGGTGCATTTCCGAAGGACATGGCCCGTAATCCTCGCCTGGGTAAGCACGTAACATATCCCTAGACTAAAAGGATCACTTCAGTTCGGAGTGGTGATATAGATGATACTGGCTTATATAGATGATACCGCTACAGTCTATCAAATTTGATTGTCATACGGGATATTCTTACAACATGATGATACATTGAAGAGGTTTTGACGCAGCATAATGTTAAACTTTCATTTCATGGACCCCATGTCTTTACATTCGCACATGCTAAGTCTCAGCCATAAATCGCAAACATTTGTACTGCTCGTCTTCATACATTAACAGTTTCCTGGTTGTCATGGTCCCCATATCTTTTACCAATAAAACATTTTTGAGTTCTGAAGATATTCAGTTGTCCTTGATTCGCACCGATCTAATCCACCAGATGGAACTTGTATGACAAGTAATCTCGTAAAAAGACACCCACCATGTCTACGGGTCAATATCCAACCCGTAGACTAGGAACCATGAAACTAGGAACTATGGTGGACTAAAGTACTTTATTTTACTTTTGTAGCAGTGTTTCATGAATAAAACATTTAATTCCAATGATACCATATGAGTTTTGTTTTCACTACAGATGCATCACATTTGCCGATGCTCGTCCCATTCCTAATTTGCGACCATTGGAATCATTTCTGCAGTACATTTTTTAAATAATTTACAGGATCAGAATTTCATAATGATAGAACAGTAAACAGCCTTCAACATGCACCACTTCTACATCGGCCATTGAACAGATGTTTAGAAGGAGGTAAAGGGTAACAAATATGCTTGGACCAATGCATCTTCTGTAAAAAGATGAAGTCCCCATATTACACTTAGTATGTGCATGATTCTATATAAATATTAATATCGTATATTTTTCTCTGACTGGATACCAGCGGAATGCATTCTCATGAATATCATAAAGAAGATTGTCACCAACCCAATAGCGCCCACGTTTCTAATTACAACACGATGGAATAGTTTAGGGCAATATTCTCCGACGAGCCCAGCATCTGTTACAGCAATTACAGACAAGTTTATCTCAACGTGACAAGAAATCCTTTCCGGCCATAACCGTAAAATGCAACACAGTTCGACAATGCACCATGACTAGCCTACCTAACTGGTTACCGTATTGGCAATATTGTGATTGTTCGATGATATGCAGATGACTTGCTACTGCCCATAGTATTATCTTTACTTCAAAATTATACCTAATGCATTTTATTAGCAAAATAATGTCTGATATATATTTCACGCACCGTTTAAGAAGTCCTGAAAGGTACCCTAATGCGTTTTTAGCCCTTTGTAGAACCACGATGTATTGTCGCTTGTACCACAGCTCGTGATGTAACGACAACAATAAGATAACCAAGCGTTTTTGCAATCTGTATTATTGTACAGTGTTGAAATTAACACTTATTACTCCATGCGGGTTATCTCTTCTTACAAATTTCATAACTATTTATGAACGCGTAAATGATGCGATATTTTCACTGTCATGCAATACATGTATTACGTAAAAAATACATGTTCATGTACTTCATAACTTAAAATATGTGTTATTAAAAATTCATGCTCTCCTTAAAGGAATTAAGTTAGCTACTAAAAATGGTGAACTTTTACATTATTTAAATAAAATATAGTAATAAAAAATCAGTTATAATGAGTACTATAATTTAAGAAAAAATAATTATAATTTAAGAAAGAAAAAATCTGGCGTCTTAATACATACATATTTATTTTTACTAAACCACACTTTCGGTCGATTCGAATTATAATATTTGTTGGAGAACTTCATAGATACATGAGATCTCTTAAGTTCTATGAGAATGACTTCTTGTAAAATCATGTATTTAATACATTAATGCCAAACGTGCCAACAGTTGTAACAAAGTCTGTTAACCAGGCAACTAAAATGTACCACGTCATTTTTCAATATCGCAATAATCTTTACTTTAATCTATAGAGTAAATATTTTAAATATTCGTCCATTTTTTGTAATCTTAAGAAGATTATACAGTATTAAGAGAAAATAAATTCCTTTTAAAAAATGCTTACTGCTTCGCTTTCAAACGCTTCAATTTAAAATGACAAGACTGTTTATCAAACTATTTACTGAAAAATACACAGTAAAAATATGATAATGTGATAAAAAATTTGCTGAGTAAAAGCACTGACTGGGTAATGTTGACACTAAATGTCGCTCAAATTCGTTACTTCGTAAATATAATTTAAAAATATAGAAAAAAAAATTTTAAGTAATTGTTTGGAGAAAAAAGAACAAGCTTGCACTTTGCCAGATAATGTGCCAAGTGAATGTCAGAGAATGATTATAATCAAATATGTATAATATATATATATATATATATATGCATCTTCTTTTTTATCCTTTGTTCCTTTTCACACCTAAATATGCATGGCAATGAACATAAAAACAAATTCCGTGAGCGCATCCTTATCTTAATGTTCTTTAAAAAGCAGAAATAAAAAAGCAGCAAACAGCAAAACACAAAAAAGGGAATATTCAATTGACTAATTAAAAGAAAACAATTGTTGGGTTCGAGTGTGAAAATTAAGTAAATGGGATTTTTTCCCCTTTTTTTGTAATTTTAGGCTGGTTGGGGAAAAGAGAGAGAGAGAGAGAGGGAAAAAAATAAGAAATGTTTGCACAAAAATCTCAAGAGCTCTCTAAAGATTATTTCCGCCACACACTCAAAGGAACCTCAAGAAGCTATTGCTTAATTTAACACTACATTTTTTTTAAAAAAAAATTATACTTAACGAAAGTTTTATTAATCACTTTGATTTAAAATGCTGCATAAGCTAAACTCGAAGCTCATCTGTGTACCAGAGTTTTAAGTAATAATTTGTTTAAGAATAATTGAGTACTTCTTCTAGAACTGTTTCGGATAATTGAATCTCTTGATTACGAATTTCAAGTTTGTCAGAGAGATGAAACGAGACAAAATCCCGCTTTCAACTTTATTAGATTTGCTTCTGTGAGGAGGAACACTAATAAGAGGGTAGATTTAATGGGGATTTTATCATTTTATAGCTTTTAAAAATATGATTTATTTTTTCTAAACTATCTATTTAAATAACCTAGATACGCGATTTATTATTCATAAGAAATTATTTTAATTCTTTACAGTTCTTACATGGGTTTAAATATTTATTGTAAATATTCAAATATGGCATTTTGTAGAAATACTTTTAAAATAGAAATCTTTCCGCCCTTCACATTATTTGTGAGCAAATTATTTCTCGTTTTTAAGAAACTGTTAAATATATTTATGTAAAATTACATGTTATTAAGTATCATGTTGAAAAGGAAGGAATTTATAACGTAGTTTATATATCAATATTTTAGAGTTGTGTTTTCTTTCCTGGAAGCTTTCGACATAAAAAAATCTCTTCTTATTTTGAAATCAGAGAAAAGTTAAGAACTGACCTTCAGTCTTCTGTTTCGATCTAATAATATTGCACTAATTTTGAATAAGAACTAATTTGTACGCCCTTATTTCCAAACTTTAACGTAGTCTTTTGTAATAAACTTGAAATATGTATATTTATTTAACTGATACTTTATCATCAAAAGGAATGCTGCTATAACAATAAGACTATTACACATTGAAACAAATTAATATGTTACACATTTACTTTGATAATCCAGTCTACTAATTATAGGTTTTATGTGTTATGCGGAATTAAATCAATTGATCATTAGACTAGTTATTTTAATAATATTGTGTTTACATAATTGGGATTAGAATAAGAATAATTATTTAAAAGTTATTTAAAATTGAAAAAAGAAAAATATTAATTAAAAACACGATTTTCTTATGATTATGATACGCATGAATAGAAAATGCTTGCCAATCTCATGCTGCTTCGGTAAAATACAAATTTTGTTATTTGAAGAATGGTTTTATAAACTAAAACATTTACGACTTCAGAATTAAAAAAAATTTTAATACATACGTAAGCTGATGACAACAATAACAATGCAAGAGTTACTGTCAACAAAGTTTTCTAGGTTGCAATTCTTTTTTTATTTACTTTTTTGAAGTAATTTCCGAATAATTTCAAATTAATTTGAAAAATATGAGCATAGAAATAAAAAAAAAATCATTTTCACAGCCGAGTTAAATATTGTTTCAAATTTTTATCCAATGTGCATTTACTAAATGTTCGTAAAAATTTAAAACTATAGGAACAAAGTGTAAAAATGACATCATTTAGCCAAAAATGCAATATGTGAAGAATAACGTATTGGTGTGTGTATCGTTGAGTTGATAACAGCAAGGAAAACAAAATACTTCTTTCTCTGTTTGTTGCTCTCTTTCAGAAATTATTTCTAGAACGTGTTGTAATTTAAAACGAAGAAAGACACTGTTTTGTAAAAGTTCCCAAATGGTTTATTTTAACTCTACTTCAATTCTCAAGCGTATTAATAAATAATTCTTCACTGAGCTTAGTAAATTTAGAACCTCGCTGACTTTCAGCACTTGAGTTGAAAGATGCATCGTAAATATCATACTCTTAGCTCTAAAATCGCATGTAGGGATTAAGAATAAAACACTCGAAGTTGACACAGTAGATGAGAAACGATGTAAACAACAAGTGCTGCTTTTAAAGTGCCGCTCACTCATCGCCTGAAAGTAGGAGCATTATTTTTCCCAGAAAAAAGATATCTTAAAACTGTATACATGGGTTTCTTTCTTTGAGCTCGACGGTTAATGTTTTAAATACCTTAGTTAATAAATAACTTAACAGATATTCATTTAAGTTGTTTATAAAAAAAAATATTTGGTTTCAAAAGTTTTATTGTTTTGTTTTTCCAGAAAAAAATGAATTACTCTGATTTTCTTAATTCTCTCAATTCTGGATTCCGTTATGTAATTTGTACATAAAAGCTCCAAGTCTATAATTATGGAATCGAAAATTATAGTTATGTTAAATGATTAAATTTTACTTCACAATTTTTTTAAAGCGAAAAACGTTTCATACGTCCATTCAACGATGTCCAGAATTTTTAAAGGTTAAAATTCAGCCATAATATTAAAACAAACCTCTATTTTTTTAAATAACAATTGTCTTTTCATCTATATTGTAAGTATGAAAATTAAAAATATCGGGGGTCAACGAACACAAGGATAGTGATAATAGGTTAAGGAATACTTTTTTAATTATAATACACATGTCATGCACTATGAACTGAAATTTTAACTTTGATATCAGTTTCTTGAAAATAAGTGCTTTGAATTCACAAGCACATTTTCAGAAAATTGAAGAATTATTGGTTAAGAACATCTAAATAACTTTACTCATTATAAAAGTAATAGAGAAAAAATCTTATTGATTCAAACGAATTATTTATATTTAATAAATTTGATTATTACATTATGTTATGAAATTAAAATTTTCACTTAGTGCCCAAAACTAAGTACAAAATGAAACTAATCCATAATTTTAAGGAATCCGTAAGAAAATACGTGGGAAAAATTTCTAGAAGAAATGTAATACGTAAGCTAATGGAATTTTAATAGTATGGTCAATAATTGAACATATAGTGGTAAAAATTAAATATGCATTTTTTGCTTTTAATGAACAGATTTTTAATAACAATTTGAAGAAAATATACATCCACACTCGATTAACGATCTGTTAGTCGCGAAAAGGAAATCAATCTGAAGCCCAGGTGGCTTCGGGGCTCTGTAGTATAAATGCTAAATTTTTATTGATGCAGATTAAATGTTAAAATATATTTTAATTCAATTTGATTTGAAAATATGGAAGATAAAGGGGATGTTTTTTTAAAAAACAAGAAGAAAATGTTATCGTGTTTGTTATTTATGCTTATCGCTGAAGAAAATGATTATTATATTTTACCAAAGGCAATTTTTCACTTTGTGTTTAGTAACTGCTGCTTAGAAATTATTTTTTTTAAAAAAAGCACTTATGGAGGTTCCAAAGTCTAAACATGAAAGATCAAGGATTCCGTATCTGAAAAAATTCTATCTGAATCTACAAGAAAGTAGGTGTCCAATCCATATATAAATAACGACAGAAATGTTAGATTATTCCAAATTTAGGCAGACTATAAAAATTTATTCGACGAACGAATAAAGATTAAAAACCTCGCTTTGCACCAAGCAAATGAAAAAAGGTTTTGTTGATGAAATAATTTGAATAATTCTTCACACTTGATTTAATGGATAACATTGTTGGTTTTCTAAATATAGATTGTGCAGAGTAGAAGGCGCTATAAAATGGGCAGCTGCATTCAGATAAAATTAGAATGAAAATGCTGTCTTCAAGGGGGGGGGGACCCTTTTACTTAAGTTATTTAAAAAAGTTCTAGTACAGTGACATAGTAACATTTCAAGCTTATCACTAGACGAATAGTATGCATTATGATTAGACACCAATGGCCAGTTCTGGTTTGGACAAATTGATACAGAAATTTGAAGCTGCAGTTTTTTCTTGTCCAAGAAGTGGTCTGCTTTCCCAATCTGCTAGAATTGCGCAGACTGTCAAATAAACGGAACAATTTATGTTAGCGGATTTTGAAGAAGGGAATACAGTGTCTGAATAGCTTCGAGACATAAAGATTTGTCGTACGTGACTTAAAAGCACTGCGAATCACTCGGAATCAATGTCTACATAAGTGACAACTTTATCACGATGTGAAAAGCGGTTGTGTTTGCCAATATTTTGAAAATTGGGTATTTAGTAACATGGATAACAATTGGCTTCTTATTGTGTTTTGGATGGATGAAGCACATTTAACATTGTCTGCTAATGTTAACATACGATTGTTATGAGAGTAACACATCAAACCGTACACATTTGTTTAAGAACCCTTGCATTAACCAAGGGAGACCATTTGTCAAAACGCATTTAAAACAGTTTCTGTCACTGGTGAGTACTGTGCAACATTGTTACAGAACTTACACCAAAACTGGTACTACACACAGTGATCATTTTGCAAGATGAAGCATCATCGGATATAGTAAAGCTTGGCAAAGACTTTGTTATTCAGCAATTGGGAAGGATGGAGTTATCAGTTGATCCTTTCTCCATGTTCGGCCTTCCAGATCTTCTAAACTTATTCTATGTGATCTTTAGTTGTAAGTATTTTTGAAGTCAGAAGTGTACCGAGGAAAACTGATAACACTACCAATATTGAAATAATGCCATCCCTAAATATATGAGAGTCATACCAAAAGAAATGCCTCTTAATGAGAAAATCTCTTCATGAATCTCTTCTGAATATTAGACAGCAATTTCAACAGCTGTAATTTTCATTAAAATATGATTGAGACTTAGCACTTGAAAGTTATCTTGTAGTCAAATAAAAAACTATTCTATCAAATTTTAGTTTTTATGTGCAATAAGAAACCCAGCTTCTTGCTTCTTTTCCAGTCGTTTGGGGCAAATCATTGCTTTTTATCTTAATCTGCAAGAGATTTATTAATTTTTAAAGTTTGTCTTTATTTTTGCATTGCCTAAAGTACATCAAGATATCTATAGATGATGTTACTTTTCTGATGGACAGATCAGCCATCAGGAACAATTACAAAGAATTAAATTACTCACTCGATATAACCAGAAAAGAGACAGGCCAATCAGTACAGTCTTTTTAAACAGCCACACAGTTTTGTTGCAAATTTTGAAGATAACTTTTTCAAAAAAAACTAACTCTAAGTAATGATAATGCATTTGACAGTATGGTACAGCTAGTATTATTTATAAATCCACTTCAAATCACTTTATCTAGCACTTCAAGACTTCTACAGCGTTTGCTCTTGAAGAAGTTGGCAACTAAAGTTTTAAGAAGGAAGTTAATAAATATTCATCTATACCGTTTCGAACACTTCTAGTGATAAATTTAAGCGATAAAAACAACACATGTATAATTTCGATTCAAATGGTAGGCCATGCTGGTTAACCACTCGACATACTGATATTATATACCTTTCATGTATACAAAAGAACTATTTAATTGCTTCTTAACAACATGTTAATATTTGCGACTGTACACTTGCAAAGGTTAATCTAATGAAAGTTTTTTTTTACATGTCACTGATACTTATGCATCACTCTCATAACGTGTTCAATAAATCATGTTAGTTTTGTTTTATTTTGTCTGCTGAAATATTTTTAAAAATACTGCTTTGAGTATTTATGAAGTTTATATATATAACCAGTTCTACACATTTTTACTCAAACGGTTCCTTAAAAGTTTAAAAGGCCATATAAATAGCTAAAATAAATCCTTATGTTAAAGAAAGTGTGACATATTTTCAAACATAAAACAAAATAGTGAGTAAGTTAACTTCTACTCTTGACATAAATTTCGAACCTAAATTTTATCGGAAATGCGTAGGTTGATGTTAATATAGCAAAGCTATTTTCAATCCATCAATAATGTTATCTTTCACTTAGGCTTGCATAAAACAAGAACTTTTTGAAAATAACTGTAGAACTTCTTATAGAAGGAAAAAGTGGTTCATATTTTAGCAAACCGAATGGAAGCGTAATAATGTTCCTAAATTTTATATTTTGATAATAATTATTACCTCCTTTAAAAAAATGTAACTATCCAAGAAATAGACAAAATTTTAGCTAAGCATTCAACAGACTCTTACATTTGATTTTTTAAATGTTGTAAATATTAAAAAATTATAGCAATTATGTTTCAAAATAATTATAATAACAAATTTAAACACATTTTTTACCAA
Organism: Trichonephila clavata; assembly: GCA_019973975.1. Classification (NCBI taxonomy): domain Eukaryota; kingdom Metazoa; phylum Arthropoda; class Arachnida; order Araneae; family Nephilidae; genus Trichonephila; species Trichonephila clavata. The sequence continues at coordinate 49,297 of BMAO01032843.1, forward strand.
AATATTATTTTTAAATTTTTATTTAATTTCTGTTTTTTAAATGTTTTTTTGGCTTTTTTTTTTGAAAATTAAGTAAACAGTTTAAGAATTAAACATAAATAGGAATTATTATTTTTCATTCAAAAATTTCAAACTTTACAAACTAACTCTTCCGAATTAGTGAAAATGCATTTTATGTCTAAAAGCATTTTGAAAAGAAAGAATTCCAAAACTGTTCACAGGAAAAGAGTGTTTTGAGTACGATTTTACTTTGAAAGAAATAATGCACTGAAGTCAGTTGCATTTCAAAATTCTAAAATATATGAAAATAAAATAAGTTCGAATTTGAACAATACATTTATACAATCGCAACGAGGAATTTCAGAAGAAGAAAATAAATAATAATATAAATATATCTCATAGCTCTGCATATTGTTTGAAAGTATTGGATTTAAAAGAAATTGCGAGCTTGATATACTGTTATAAGTTATTCAAAAACTGAGAATTCTAGGAAAAATTTAAAAGATTAATTTAGTTTTCTAAATTTTAGATCAGTTTTTATTGTTTAAAAATACTATAACATTGCAGATGCTGAAATTGTTCATTTACTGTTGATATCTATTGAGGAGATTAAGAGGGAAAATAATACAATGCATAAAATCAAACTATAAGTACTATGTAGAGCGAAAATTGTGATCTTTACCATAATACAGTATTATTGCACATATATATGCAATGTGTTTGATTAATCTTATTCACTATAAAACATGTATTTATCAAATCTCAACAAAAAGAAATCTCGAGAAATAATTAAATTTTACATATGTGCAGTAAAATTGTAAATAACATGTTTCTTATGTAACATAATGTAATTTATTTTGTTTATTATACACATATTATTTCAATATTTTTACAGTCTAAAAAGCCCATATTTCATTTTTTTGGAAAGCACATATGTTTTGTAAGAGGATAAAAAAACAAATTTGAAAAAATATTATACGAAGGCCATGGTTTCTCGGATACGTCAACCTGCAATTTTGTGATGAAATTGATGTTAAATAACGGATTTATTTTGCAAATGAAGTGCGTTTTTTTAAAAAAAATTTAATAGGATTAAAATTCATCCTAAAATCATTCATTTGCATTTGTTTTACCTTTGGATATTTAAATTGACAGAAATAATTAATTCAAGAAGTGAAGCGATACTTTTTTCTGGAATTTAAATGAAGAATTAATTAAAAATAAATCTTGATAATCTTGGTATAACTGTGTTGGGTGAAGGAAAGTGTACCTAAAAATTGTAAAAAGTAAATTATATTTTAAAAACAAGCCGAAGAATATATTGAAATAAATATCTTACTTTTTTCTTTAGATATCTGGATATATTCCTTAACAGTTTTCCATACTGATTTGTTCTGGTAAATGTAACAGATATTATTTTTATATATTTCTAAAATGGTGTGTAAAAATTCGAAGTAAGAAATATAATTTTAATGTCAGACAAAAAAAAACGTTGTTTTAAGTAACAGGCATTGCAAAATAATTTTAAGGATTTTTCAAATGCAAAAAATGTTATGCAAATACAATAAATGTGTATTTTTTTTTTTTTTTTAAGAAAATTCATAAAAATCTCCATGTTTATCCGCATTTATTTTTCTTTATTGAAAGAAAAGTACAATGTGTTCAAAAACAATCAGGGTAATATTTTTGCAACGGACTCAAAAACATTTCCTTTCAACAACATTTTTTTTCCAAAAATTTGGTATGCTTTTTCAGTATAATTAAAAAAATATAAGCTCTGTGTATTACAATTGTATATTTTTTACGCAGATTTGAAGCATTGTTTTAATGTTTGGGTTTTTTTTTATTATTTATTTTTGCAAGATTTGCCAAAAAATACTAATTAGAGTTTTATTCCGAAAACAGTTTCGGAGTTGAAACATGATACTTAGGTTTTTTATTAAATATAATACAAATATAAAATAAGTTATTCAAAACAATTGTACATGCACATTTTGGATCAAATGATTATTGCAACTAAATATATTTTCTGCTTAATTCTTATTTTTCTAATCCATTTGAAATAATTTGTTTACCTAAAGAAAGAATTTATATTCTTGAAGACACAAAATTGAGACTCTTACTTATAAGAAATAGAAATTTGTCTAGACAAATAAATTTGCTTTTTTTACATCAATTGCAGTAATGCTTTGTTCAATTTTCCTACACTTTACTGCTTAAAGTCTCAAATAAATACAATGTAGAGACATTTCTGAAGTAAGTACTTGATTTTATTTATGTATTTCACTTTAAATGATGGACTATCTAACATAAAAATTTCACATTGATTTTCGAATTTTTTTTGTCAGGATATTAGTGATACAGAAGTATATAAAACTATTCATTCTTCGCAGTCTTAGTTTTCTTCAATTGTTCTTATTTTAAGTGAGGTTGAAATATCATACATGAAATTGGTATTGAAAAATATTGTTTTCTTGAAAATCTTCATCTACCTGAAAGTATTTCTTCAAAACAATGTCACGAATTTAAGAATTTATTTTAAAAAACGCATTTCAGTTGCGTCGTAAAGGTGTATAAACAGCAATAATAATATTTAAACGATAAATTAAATATTTTTGGAAAATATAGTATTCAAAATTTCAGAAGCATATAAACACATATTCTTGAAATAAACTGGAAGACTCTTCTGTAGATGGAAAAATGTTCTAGCATTTTATGCGAAACAAAAAAATTGTTAAATAAACAATTAGGAGAAATGAGCAAAGCATGTTGCCGATGAATCAAACCTTTAAAACGGTTATACAGTTTTACACATTTTTATGCTGATATTAGAAAGGAAAAAAAAGAAAGAAATTCTATGCACTAAAACGTATATACACAAATAAAAGCCAACTTTGGTTTGAAATAATACATAATGCAAATATAATAAGTTAAATGCTTCTGCGTGTATTCTCTAATATACATTTTTTTCCAGCCACGGTAGCGTAGTGGTGAAATCAACGGAATCGTGGCTCGCATGCTAGGAGTTCGAGCTTAGTACCACTGGAGACAAAGCGTGTAGAGGTGGCCGATGCACGTTAAATATGTCGATTCTCAGCCATCCTCCGGTTGGTGTGGTGTGAAAATTAGGAAAGGGAGTGCAAGTTCACAGATTTCATACTCGTCACTTGACCAGAGTTCAAAAGTACGAGATCCGTCTCCAAGTGCCCTCGTGCAGCTTTATAGTGCGACGTACATATAGCTCTCACATACATTTAATATTGAACCATATCTTTATTGCTTTTTCAATTCCTACTATTAGTTCACACCCTCTCAAGATTTATCTTGTTCAAATTTTCAATCGTTAATAAAACGCATTTTAAAGCACTCAGTTGAGCTCAAATTTTATATACACGCTTATTTTGGATGACAATACAGTAATTTAATAAAATTAATAAAAAAATAATTGATTAAAATTAATTATTCAAATAATTATAAATAAAGCCACGTTGGCATTATTTTTGGCGACATGTGTCAAAACTTGAAAATGAGTTTTTCTCACGTTTTAAAGCGCTCATTTGAGCTGAAATTTTCTATACACAATTGTTTTGGGTAATAATACGATAATTTAATTATGATTAAATAAAATTGTTGACTGAAATGAATGTTTTAAAGAATTACAGTTACCGCAACTTTGGATTCATTTTTAGCGACTTGGGTCACAAAAAGGTTTCTTTTTTTTTCTTTTCACGTTTCAAAGAATTCAATTGAAATGAAATTTTATATACAAGATTGATTTGGATGACAGTACGATACTTTAATGATAATTAATAAAAATAAATTGCCACTTAATGATGCGATTCTGTCATATGTATATACATATCTATATTAAATATAACTATTTAATAAAAAGTAACACAAAATCTTTTTTTTTTATCTAAGTAAGAATTGATTTTAAAATTTATTTTTATATTACTTGTTTTAAACAAGATTATTAGTTTTTGTGTGAGTCTAATGAAAATTTATAAGTAACTCTGACAATTCTAGCATGCATAATTTAAGAGAAAAGTGGCCCTGGATTCAATACAATTTGATACGTTGTTGTGGTTAAGATGAAAAATTAAGATTTGAGTGGATTTATTTACGCAGGAAAAATATATGCGTAGAAATTCTCTTTGAAATAATTTCTTTTGCGATTTCAGGAATAATTTATGAAATGCTACGCCCTTTCCAAAAATGCATATGATCATTTGTTGTTTATATTATGGCGAACTAAAGGATTTGTACCGAGTGGAATCCAAATATTCGGATTTACCGTATTATGTAATGGTGATTCCTCTTCGGCTAGGTTATTGACTTACACAAGCACCAGTCGTACCCTCCAATTCCCTTAAGGTAAAATAAATTCAAAATTCAATTTATTTCCTTTAGGTTGGAACACTGTGCAGGTCATCTCCCAAAACTAAGTGTTCAAACTGCATGAATTGCTTTACCCGTAGAACGATAACTATCTCTTTTTACTACAGTTTTCTCTTCCTTATCATTATCTTTGAAGAAATTGCTTCCTACGTGGCAAGATGAAAAAGTCCCCAAAAAAGATAAATTTAACACAAACACCTGAAAATGCTGAAGGGACTTGGAAGAAAAACAACAGATGCGATAAGGAAAATTTAAATTTTCTCCTTCGCCATTTTGTTTTCTACCGTTATTCTGTACCGTTTTGTTTGTGCTGTTGCTTCTCCTTTACGTACGATAAGGACTGAACAAAGATGTCCCCCGCTTCCTGAAGCTCTGCCTACTTTCTTCTGTTCGCTTTTTTAAGCATTTCGTTTCTGTGTCTGTGCACGGGCATTAGCATAATCGAATTTCGAGAGTCGCTGTCGTTTCCACGGTTCGAAGATAGTTTTCCAAAGAATGTAACTGGCGAAGGAAAAAGAGAGAGAAAAAAATCTGAAAGGGGTACTGCCAAATAACGAAAATATTTCTTTGAGCTCTCAAATTATGAAAATTGAAGCCATTTTAAGATAAAAGAAGTGCACTCCTGTACTCGAAATATAATAAATCTAACGTTAATGGAAACAGAAAAAATGATAAAAAAAACGACAAATTTATGTAAAAAGAGAAATGTATACAGTCTCATATGGAATTAGATACCGATGCTCCTATAACTCAACAAATTGACTTAAACAAAGTATTCCATAAGAAAATTAATTCAGAAAGTACTTTTTCAACTAATTATTTTGTGGGAAAAATATTCAGTGCCACATAAATATTGAAGGGGAAAGCTAATTTTTATAAGTCAAAATAATATTTATCTTTCCCATTGTAAAGTTCCTATGCGTTTTCTATTTAACTGTCTAAAGAAACCTAATTTATTTTAATCAAGATCATGATTAAGTAAGCAATAAAAGTCAAATATTTAAAATATCATTTCGAAAAATGCATGAGCTTTGGACAAATCACATAAAAATCACATAATTCCTTCAATTTTATTTAGAAAACGGTAAATGAATTCGGTGAAATTACGCTATGTGAAATGAGGTTTTTGATCAAATTACAGTATGTGTTCAAACATACAAGACAGCTTTTCAAAAACTGTGTGAACCAGCTACTAATTATATAGCTATCTTACAATTCCATCAATTTTATTTAGGAAACGGTACATGGGTTGTGTGAAAAATTATGCTGTATAAAATGAGTGTCGCATGGGCTTGTATTATATGCTCATTGTGTTGTTTTCTTTTATGTAATTCATAGATAAAATTTATTTATTTAACAACCTATTTCTTTTTTAAATATTATTTTTGCATTTTCATAAAAATCCAGGAAAATTTTCAACTTAAGTTATTCCTTAATTATTTTATATAAAAAATTGTACTGTAATGATTCTCAAGCAATCATATTTGGTTTCCAAAGATTTGGAATCCCGATAAAAATTATTTTTTGGAATGGAGCAAAATAGTCCTCAAAACACACACACAGGGAGAGATAGAGAGGAGAAAATCATTATTCAAAAGTTATATAAAATATTTGTATGAAAACTCTTTGATTTACTGAGGTAGGTACCGTAGAAGATCATTTATTCATGGTGGCTGAAAAAGTATATAATTTTCCAATGCCAAAAATATAGTTATATATCATATATAAACCTTCATAGAAACACTTAATCATCATGAATTAGAGTTGATTCTGTAATCACACAGAATATTACAGCAGCATAATAATAATTTATTTATAAGTAATTGATCTAAGCAGACCATACAAGCAATAATAGTTTTATATATTTAAATAGTTCTAGTATTTATATAATTTTAGAATGAAGGAATGAATGTTGAATTTATTATGGGGCATATATGTATATTCTTTTCCAGAGTGATGCTGCAACATTGGACGCTTTTATTTAAATGACAGTCTGTGGTTCAATTTAGAGAACTTAATAATAATATAAAAATCTAAGTGGTGCACTTTCCTGTACCTGAGATCTAAGTGCTGTACTAAGAGCGAACAATATTAATTAACAAATTAATATGAACTCATAGCGCAAAAGTAGAAAGGGCATAATATGCAGAAATCCCGTTTTTTGTAAGTATTTAAATCGGGCATACTTTAAGACAAAACCTCATAATCAAAATGCATATTTTCAAAAAAAAAATAATAGACGATTGGTTTTGGACCTATAAAAATTATTCACACTGATCACTTAATTCTAAATGAAAACCATAACAACGAAATCGTGAAAAGTGTATTAAATTTTGATTCATTGATGAGAGAGTATAATATGTTTAACATCCATGAAAAAATAAAATATATCATTAGTATAACCAGAAAGTGTTAAAAGTTATTAAAAGTTTTTTAAAAAAAATATCTGGACACAGAAGCAGACCTACATCTGAGAAAAAACACAGACCAGTTTTATAGTATTTTATTCCCTAATCATTTGTGCAATATGAAAAAACTAGTCACTCATTTTTTTATTTTTATTTTCAACAAATATATTTCATATAAATAGTAGTTTGTACAACACTTCAAACGAATTGAATTAAAAATGCGTCTAATAAAAGCATTGGAATATAACATCATTTTATCGTGTCATTTTCGGAAGATTTGTAGAGGAAAAACTTGAAATCGTAGGTAGTATCTGCTGTCACAATTGGAAAAATGTCATTTATAGTTCACTTCACTCCCGGAAAGTAGCTGTAATATCGATTATTGTAACTTGTTACTAATCGATTACCATTATCTGGAACACGCCAGTTTATTGAAGCTATTATAAAAGTTTCGAAAATTCTTTTCGTTAATTCCTTCTTCTTTTTTTCTCTTATGATTCACGGTTTCTGTCAAGAAAGAAGCCCTATAATTTACAACTGCTCTTTGGATAACGAAAAAGGAAAGAAATTGATGGTTTCAAACCATTCAATTTCGGCTTTGGATCTTTGTTTAATTCATATTCAGTCTACTCAGATTAAATGATGAATTCGAAAGGCTTTTGTACATACGGTTTCGAAATGATTCAAAATGATATGTTATTTCTTCGAAAGTTAATCCATTAGTAAAGTCAAGAAAAAATAATGGAGTCTCTTTGAAGAACGCTATTCTCAGAAAATAAGCATGTGATAAGAATCTAACTTCTAGTGATTAGATTATAGCAATATTTTTTCCGAATCATTTGACTGGATTGTTCACAAAGTACATAAAAGTTTTTCACTTAATCGTATTTTTTTTTCCATTATGAAATAATAAGAAAATATGAATATTCTTCAACCATTCTTAAAGAAATGATTGATCGATGATACACCAGGGACATCTAAAGGCATTGGCCAACTGGGCCCGGGGCCTAGGGCTTCGACCACAATGGGGGCCTCTTCTCGTTCTCGACTCAGCCTTAATAAGAACACAATTCAAGTAATTTCAATGGTCAAATGTTAGTTATGGTTGTATTCTCCTAAAAACTGGAAATATCGGACTATGTGTCAACTGGCTATATGTGATGACCGTCATCCAGGTACAGGTTTATGCCTACCACCATACACCATCATTACTCATTCAGTCAAGAGGAGGCAGTCAGTTGCGCTGGTTTGTACGATTGCAAGTCATGACCACTTTTTTTCTAGGTTATTGTCTGAACGAATATTTGACAACGTATATGGTATGTACTTTTTAATTTAAAGCGTCTTAGGTGGGGCCTGCATTTGTGTAAGGGCCCTAGGACCTATTTTTGAGTAGAGTCTCAGGGCTTACTTTTGAGTAGGGTCCCAGGGCTTCAAGAAGTCTTAAAACGGCCCTGTGATGCACTATATATTATATCTATAGAGTTTGAGCAAAAAGTAAAGTTGTTTACTTGAAAACTTTGTAGAAAAACTCTTGTAACATTAAAAGAAAAAGAGAATTCATTTTATAAAAAAAAAATATGAGGAAATTCTACTGATGAAATGATATTTAATAATTTAAATCTTTATCTAACTACGGTACTTATAACTATCACTCACTTTAAAATTACATAGAATAACCATTTTTACGAAAACTCTGACGATACTTAGCAGGAATATTCTTTTAAATCCACTCTTCTAAGATATATGGTAGCACGGGTTCTATGAGGAGTACTTTAGCTTTTAAAGCGAATAGTTTTATAGCAAAAATTGCGTTTTCAGCTGACTTTTTGATCGGATTGCGAAGATTGTCATTTTTGTTCCGAAAGGTGTCTTACTTTTTTTGTGCGTTAGCAAAGACCTCAGAAAAACGATTTGACTATTTATTTCAAGTGAACAGTGTATATTAGTAATTTTACAGTTGAATATCTTTAATTAATTAATTAGCTCTAATGAATTAAATTTACCAAAATTCAGCATTTTGTTTACGTATATCCCTTAATTTTCAATGTAATGATTCAAAAAAAATATTGCATGAAAAAAATACAATAAATCATAATACGATAGATAAAGAATTAAAATGGTATTTGAAAGGAAAAAGGAAGAAGTAAGAAGAAAACTTATCAGTGAAGTGAATAATGGAATTATTTTAAAATGCTTATAAGGAATATGTATTTTCAACTTGCGAGATTTTAATGCAGACAAGCGATTGTTTTGCTTTATCTAATTGAAAAGAAAACAAAATTTAAAATATAATATAAAATTGTCTACAGAAGACTGTAAAAGCATGGGAAACAAATAGAGTCACACTAAACAAGGGTTAGTGTCTGAAATTATATCGTAAATAAATTTATTGAGTAAACATTTCCTTGAATGTTCTTGACATGAATGTTTCCATGTAACTCCAAAGAAAGAAAGTGAGATGTCGAATAACCGAACATAATAGTGATCCTGTCTTTCAAAGTATAGCTGTTACAGAAATAAACAAGAATAAAAAAAAAAGAATTGGAGCTAATAAAACCGCATAAAAAAGTACATCTAACCTATAAAAAGGAAAGCAGAGAAGAAATAAACGAACGTAAATAAAAAAAAAGGAAATGTAGAATCCTTCAATGGGTCCTGACGATTTCTACTTGAAATTCCTTTCCACCAGTTCGTACTTTTTTTTTACATTTATGTTTATTTTCTAGTAGATAGAACTGAAAAAGAAAAGGAAAAAAAAGGAACGAAATTGAGAGGGCGAACTTCGGGTCCCTTTTGCGTTGACAGATGCTGCGCCCACAATAGAATTTACAAAATAAATAAAAATGGACAAGAAAGCAAAATTCCAAGTAAGAAAGACAGACAATACTTTATTTCCTTTTCGTTTTTTTTTAACCTTCCGTCCTCTTCAGATTTCCACCACTACCCTGCAAAGCTGCCCGCTCGCTGCAAAATTTCGAAACGATAGAGGGAGTTGGCATTTGAAGGATAGGGGAAAAAAGGGGCGTTCTGCTATACGAAAAAGAAAAAAAAATAATAAAATGCACACCGGCGAGTTTATGTCATATCTCTCATGTCGACGAAAGATGTACGTTTCAGACGTCAAGATCGAAAAAATTGGTCTTCCCCCTCCCCTTCTTCTTGCGCGTGTATGTGTATATTTTACCCCTGTAATCTCTAGATGTTTTCATAAAAGATTCCCCATGGTTCAAGATGCGAAATTGAAGATCTCTTCTGTGCTTAGTTCGGAAAATTCTTCAATGTAGTGGCTTTTTATATGTATTTTTGTTATTATGGTCTCTGTCTTTTTGGATTAGGGAATCAGTGGGCTTTGTTGCTTCTTTTTTTTGCTGTACTTTTTTATATTCTGTTTCATTTAAATAAATATAAAGAAATACAAACAATAAATTGAAAGTGAAAACTGCTGCTGAGTATAAATCTTGAAAGTAATTTTTTTCTTGTTTTTAAAATAAACATAAATAGATATATTTAGCTTTAAAATATTTGGTATGGTACAATTTTTTCAAAAAAATGCGTTAGCCTGTTAAGCGTTACTGAAAGATTGTTACACCAAATAATAAATACGGATTATAAAACTATATTTAAAGCAACATTATTATAGAGTAAATTAAATAAAAGTATTTGAGGATTTTGATATGGAATACTTTTTAAAGAAACTCAAATTATAAATTTGTTCTAAAAATGTCCATTTTGAATAAGAAAAAAAAATTCAAAGTCAAAACCTATTCGTTATTTAAATAAATTTTATTGTAATTAGTAACATTTTTAAAATCTATCCAAATCCTGTTTTTACGTCTTTTATTACGAAGTAAAATTTTGAAAGATTTTTTTAAAAAAAAGGACAATATCTGAAAACTTATTTTAGCATCACTGGTTGCGGTTTCAAGTTTCATAATTGAAATCGATTTTTAAATATTCTAGTTTTAATTCTATTTTGCAATAAAACTTAAGGATTCAAAAATTAGTTTATTCTATTACCATTCAATTTAAAAGATAGAAATAAGATAAAAAATAAAAAGAGAGACACTGATGCAGCATTTTTTAAAGACAAATCGGCTTAAGATATTTTAGAACATAAATATATGAAAATTTTCTTTTATTTTATATTTTGAAGTAATATCTATAACATTTTGTTGCAAATGAAATTCAAATTCTTCTAATTTATTACATTAAATCGGTTCATATATGGATAATTTCGCAAATTTCTTTTTTAAATACCGTATTCAAAAAACAGACTACCTTTAAAGCTATTGATAAAGATGAAAAATATAAACTCAAACTCTCCCCAATATTGCCTTTTAAATTTTAGATAAATTTTTACGCTCTTCAAAGGAAAACCCAATAGAAAGTTATTTTTAGAGCGTAATATATTCTTATTTATATTATTCTACATGGATAGAAAAGCAGAAAGTAAACAAGTGGAAATAAAAAAAAAAAACCAAAGTAAACTGTTTTGCAAGGAATCTGCAGAAAATATTATAGATAAAAACATTTCAACTAATCTTTGCTTCTATTTCCTATATCTCCGCTGAGATTTAGACAAAAATAAATTGCTGACTACCTAAAACTTTCACATTGCTTTTTCCTTCTTCACCTTTTTTCAGCTGTTTATATCTCAAAATGCTTTTAATGCCTAAGGCTTTAGAAATCTCCTTTCGGAAGACGTTTTCCATGTAAGCTTGGAACGCAAATTCCTGAATAGGGGAAAAAACAAAATGCGGTTATCTACGTTTGACTGTACACATTTTCGTTTATGCTTTCATAAAAGGACGAAATTCATTCAGGTTTCAAGTGCTCTCTTTCTATCTATGTGTCTTTTACCCTCTGGTTTTTAGAGAAAAAAGGAAATCTACTTATTTTTTATATCTCCATCCGTTGTCAAAGATCTCTCTGTATATATAAAGAATTTAAATTCCAAAGAGAACTTGAAGCCACCACTCGCGATTTGAGTAAAATGATTCCTTTTTGAAAACTTCTCCCCGTTTTCTTTAGATTCCGAAAGCTCATTTTACCACAGTTCTTTATTCTGAATGCTTTCCCCTCTCTGTAACAAAAAAAACCCTTTCAAACAAATAAGATAAAATAAATTGCTGCCGTTTCAGTGACTTTAGCCTTAAGTCTCGGAATCTGTCCAATGTACTAAACCTTGTTCTGATTTATTGTACGGTATTTCATGTCGGCTCCAATTCGAATCATCGATGCCAATGTTGATTTTTCTGTGGACGATTCATGGTTTTTAGTTATTCATTGTGTCGTACAATGCAAACATGGTGACAAATATGGTAATGTGGTTCAAGGAGATGCAAAGATATTTTATGAGACTTCAGGATGAAAGCAAGCAATTTTGTTTTATCTTCCACTTTAACAAGAATAAAAATATTTGGCACTAAAATGAATAAAACAAAACTGTTCCTGTGATTACTAGAACGAGACTAAAGTGAAAATAAATCTCGACTCACATTGAAGAAAGAATACGCAATAAAAATGAAGTGAATACATATACAGTTGAAATATGTATTGATTAAAATTTAATAAATTCTTATGTAAAAATATGAGACAAATAATATAATCGAATAGGATAAAGCTAACTCACAAATAATGTAATATTATTTGATTTTTAAATAAGAGTGTGGAAAATCATAGTTTATGAAAATACTGCTATGAATTACATTTTGTATATCATTTACAAAGAGATTATACATTATATAAAGAAGAGCATTATGCAAAGCTGATGATATTACATTGTTTGTAAAAATGTAAGTGTTTATACAATAAATCAACCAGATATATTTTTATTAAAATAGAACTAACTAGCAACATATGTAATTGCATTTGTCTTTAATTGAGATGAAAATTCGTTTGATTTTTTTAAATAAATAACTATTATTAGAATTTTGACTTTATCAAATATTCAATACAAACGATATAAAAATGTAAAATGAACTCATAATGCTTTCTTCCGTAATCATTATCTTATCTGTATATTGAATTGAAATACATACATTATAAAAAGTTATGCAGTTAAAATCAGGGTAAATTAATAAAGAATAAAAATATTTATTTTGAAGTTTGCACAACACAGCGAAATAATTATTTTAAATGTACAAAAATGTAATCTAAAATGTATAAAAATGAGATTTCGTGCAATGTGTTTATTTTTTTTAAATTTAATTTGATTTTTACTAGGTCGCACTCTAAACCAATGAGAGGATTATTGGCAATGACCTGGTAATTTTAAACTTTGTTTAAGATATCCGACTACCCAAAAATGTGAATATTGCCAAAAATTGACAATTTTTTTATGATTTATTTCATAAACCATTTTATTAGTTTTATAAAAATACCAAGTTTATTAATTTCCATTCACTAGAACAAAAATTGCAGGTATTTTAGTAAAAGCAGATGCCCATGACTTTAAGCAAGATGTCATATTTTAAAACGCGTTTTACTCGAAATGTGCTTTTTTGAAAGTCCTCAAACGGAAACAGCGATTGCTAAAAATTTTTTGAAAATAATTAATTGAATTTTTTTGTGTATGTTCTGTATAATAGTAGACGTGTTTTGAATTTCAGATTTATTAATAACTGTTTTATTACAAAATTTACAGCCCCTTGTGTGAATATAACCATTTTTTTTTAAAGAAATCTCACATATTAACAAAGATAATGTGCTCTAGTTTTTGTAAAAATTCAAATATCTTTTATCCTGTGGTCATTTTAAAAATGAATAACATAGCAACACTTCAGAAATGAAAAATTGAAAATTTGTTCATAAATGTTTGGTACAAAATTTACCGTGTTTGTGTTATATTTTGTAAGTTTTTACCAATTTTTTCCCATTTATTAATAATAAGTTTTTCTATTATTAATTTTTGCATATTTTTCTTAAAATGTACTAAACAAATCTGAAACAACAACAACAAAATCCCCCATACCTCCATTAGAAAAAAAAAGTTGTCGCAAGTAAGGATAACGATGACATCTGAACTTGCATCATACTTACCAGACCTCCACACCTCGCCAAACCCGGGAATTTGTATCATAACAGATGTAGTGTTCAAAACACATTTAAACGTAGGGATATCAGTGGAACTGAAACTAAAAATAGCCCAACTCGCCGGCCACAAGTTTGTAACCATAACCACTAGACACTACGGCAGTCTAATGTTCTTTTTTTGGACTTTTAAAAGAAGGATATCTTATTTGATAGTTATGCAATGTTGAAAAGTTTAATCTATGTTTGTAATGCATTAAAATCCTCTTGTCTGTCACGTGTAGTCAAGATGATTACGATGCAGACTTAAGTTGAAGAAGACGTATAAAAATTGCAGGCAATATTTATTTTTAAAATAATATCATAATAATATTAATTGGCAACTGCAGGTGTGTATATTTTATAAATTAAAATATTGTGAAATGACTTAAAAAATTCCGAGGTTTGATCAAAATAGTTTACAAGCCGCAGCATTTGAAAACTACATATTGTGGAGAATTCTTTGCCAAAGTGGAGACACATGGCACTACTTATCATACAACTGGTGTGCGGGTAGGTAGTGAAAGTTCCCAGATGGTCCAGGACGATTGAAATGGCAAGACTCTTAGGAAATTGATCTCGTTTGGAAGTGCAAGCCGTGATTCAATTTCAATGGCCAAAGAATGTGGCTGCTTTTGGAATGAGCAGACAACATGTAGCGAAATTGTGTCACTCTTTTGAATCAGGCAGACAGGATGTCGACAACCGCAATATGACAGGAAGCTGCCGGCCAACTTCTTCAACGAAAGAAATCCACACGGCAGGAATTGAAGAAATGATTCAAAATGTTCGAAGGGTAACTCTGCGTGAAATCTCGTCAGAGCTGGGACTGAGCTATGGCAGCATGCAACATATCGTTTTTAATGTTCTGTGATATTTCAAGATAGTTCTGTGAAAAAATCCGTCGAGACCTGGCTCAATGGACTGGGACCTGATTTCTCCCAAGACGGGTTACACAAGTTGGTCCTGCGTTCTAATAAATGTCTGAATAGACTTGATGATATTTTGCCGAAATATGACATGCACGTATACCTCTAAATTCCCTTTTATATTTTCTGTCTAATAATAATAAATATTTTTTTATTCGACTTGTAACCTTTTTTTTGCATTATAACCCTCGTAATTTTAAAAATGAATACTGGAAATAAATGATTTTGGTAGATTAGGGATCCATTGGGTTATTTAAAAGAAAAAAGTTGAACAATACGGATAAAAATTTAATTTAATCTAAAACTGCTACAAAAATGTGTTTATTTTTATTTGTAAGTATTAAATAAACATAAAAGTTGTTCGAGTTCATTAGATTTTTTTTTACACAAATGAAAAGAAAGTTTTTTAAAAAAAAATTAAAATTAAACATAGAGAAAAAGAAATTCCATTAATTTATAATCCTCAATTCAGTTGAATCTTTACTTTTGTAAGCTTAAGTTTCCATGTTATACATTTGGACAAGGGGGAGTTAAGGAGGAAAAATACTGCATAAAGATTTTACTTACAAATCTACCTCAAAAGTAAGAAGAGAAACAAAGTTTCTACTGAACGATTAACTTCACCTTGTCAAACGTAAGAAAGCACAAAATATAATTAAAATCGGATAAGTCGTAATCTTCCTCTTCTGATTCCTGCCGATAAAATACTCCGTTAAAAAAGTACATCATATTTCTTGAAAAAGGAAAAGAGAATAGAGAGGGGAAAAAAAGAAAGCGAATCTTGAACCTCAGATATTTTTCCATTTAAATTTCAAAATATTTTTTTCCCTCTTTTTCATTTCACACACAGATATTCATTTTACTTCGAAAAGATACCCATTAATTATAACTCCGGTGTTCAGTAATGACATTGTTGAAACATGAAAAGCACAAGTATTTGATGACAGGATTTAAATTAAAAATTTTTAATTAAAAATTTCCGCGATTGCTTTTCTAGTCTGATTACGGCAACCGAGGGCAAGGGAAAAAAATAGTTCTTTAGAAAACGAACACCAAAATCTTTAGAGTTCTCATTAATTCAAATTCAATTTTTGACATTTTGATTTTGTTCACGCTTGCTCTAATATCTTTTTGTATGTTTTTGCTTTCAGTAACAAAGCGAAGGATGAAATAATTCTATTGATAATGAGTGTGTATATATACGCAGTTTTATTTTAAAAGTAAAATATGGATTATTATTAAAAGAAAAAAAGAAGCATTTTCCAAACAGGATGGAGATGGAAGATTCAACGATTCGAGATTAATTAAAATCTTGATTAAAAAATGTTCCGCAGTATTGTATACTACTGCGTAAAAACCTAAACCGAATAAATTTAATTCGGGCACATGTAATCAGAATTTAAGATTTTCCAAATATGCATTTCAAAATATCGTAAAAAAGATGAGACTATATTAAGCATTATTCGGTTTTCAAAAATAATGAATTATAAAAATATAATTAACAATACATTATTTTCATTAGAAAATAATTTCACTGGTTATCTTGACTTCGTTCATATTGTTTATACTTCGACATGGCATAACTTACGTGCAAGCGTCATATTAGACTGTATAGTAGCTCTTTTCTATAAATTAGACTTTAATATTATTACTTTACTAATAACTTTTTTTTATGCTTTCAATTCGCTTCCCAATCAGGAGAATCATAAAAATATAAATAAGTAAATAAGTAAAATAAGATTTCCCACATTGAAACAGAAATGGTAAGAAAATTCAGTTGTTATATAAAGTGAATTAAAAAGAATAAAAGTGCAGATATCTATTATACAATTTTTTATCACTTATATATATTAGAGAGAATGAAATTTTATATATATAAATAACTAGCAGTTACACCCGTTCTCTTCCCTGGGTATTTCATAATGTTGTATGGATGTATACTTTTTATACAAAAATAAATTATTGATATCTAAGTCCTAGCATTATTGATTTGATTGCATTAAAATGCATTTTTATAACTCTCACCTCTTGATCTAAGAACAGGGGCAGTACTACTAAATAATAATACCTAAAACTGATGTAGAATTTTTTTTTCATATTCCCTTAACCCCCTCCATTAAAGTGGATCTTTGCAAAACGCATTTTTAGTGGATTTCTACTCAACAAAATAAACAGGCTTGTCAAATTGAAAGTCTAAATCTAATAGTTCAAAAACGGAAATTTCTTATCAATAAGCCTCGCAAATCCCTTTGAGAGTCGATATTTTAATTCAACAAACGAAACGTGCATACAAAATTTCGTTATTAAAGATTTAGTAGTTCAAAAGCGGGAATATTTTTTATCAATAGGAATTTTCATAAAATCCGTTTTTAGAGTACCTCTATTTAGCAAAAGAAACATGCTTACCAAATTTTAAGTATATGCGTCTAACATATCAATAACAGGAGTTTTTATCTTTTATTCGACCCTAAACTTCATACCCCCCTCCCCCGGTGATTTCAAAAAAACACGTTCTTAGAGAAACTCTAGTCCATGAAAGGAACATGTGCCTACCAAATTTCAAGTCATTAGGTCTAATAATTCAAAAACAGAAACATTTGTATCTCCAACACCCCTTAACCCCTAACCTCGATTTTCGCAAAACCCATTATGTGGCGGATCCATTAAAAGTACTTGTCCGCTAAATTTCGAGCCGGTAAATATCATAGTTCAATACTAGGAATGCTTATTTACCATACCCTTATTCCTCGCAACTCCTTGAGAATCGATTTTCTTAACATTCTTTTTGTAGCGAATCTATATTCCATGAAAGAAACATGCCTGCCAAAATTCACATTTGTAGGTCTTATAGTCCAAAAAGGGTAATATATTTTTCTATAACGTTCCTTAATCCTTCGACACCCTCCATCCCCTCTTATGGGTTGATTATTCCAAAAATTTTTTTGTAATCATTAATATGAAAAAATATAGTTAAAATTGAATTTGTATGGATGTATTAAAATGTGAAATAAATTTTTGTTTTGACAAAATTCTGATAAATCAAATTTCTCTGATAAATCAGATAAATTAAATTCTGTCAAATCAAATTTTCTGAACGCTTTTCTATTCGTTTTCCTACATTAAATTTTTAAAGTTTACTTTTTAATTAAATATTTATGTTTCCAAATTTTCAAGCGATGCACCACATATATGATCTCAAAGCCCAAAATTTAAGGTTAATATCATGTATGAATGTACGCATTACAATAATCAGTACGAATTATACCGTTGACCACTTTTGTCAAATCAAAAGACGCGACTAAATGACACGATGTACAGCGAATATTGGAAAGCTGTTCCCGATCATACTTTAATGTAAAAATATCAATAGCAGCATTTGGCGACATTTCTTGAATTGGCGACATCTTTCGATTTGGTGGAAATTAGTCTCGACGGAATAATACGTAAGTACCCAATAACCTAGTCATTCAAATGTTATTGCTTCGTGAATAACTACAGTCAAATAAAATATTATTTTCTGAAACTTTACTCAAAGAAAATTGAGATTAGTTATATTCAAAAGAAGTTAAAAATTAAATACATTGAAAAGACAGTAAAAATATTAAACTCCTTTTTTTTTGATAACTTGAAAATTAATTCTGAAACGCATTCGGTGACAAATTCATCGCACATAGTAATTTTATTCCAACTGTCAAAAAGAACTACTATTCTTTAGAGACTTATCACTTAAAAGACACTAAGTATGCTTGAGTATTTTTACAACTCGAGTGATTTTAAGATCCATTTAAACTTGTCTTTATTTAAATGAAGAATGTAGAAACAAATTATAAAATTTGAAGCCATTTGAATATGTTAAAAGTTTCTTCCACTTAAACTTATAAATATGTAAACATTTTGCTTTGATTTTTGCATATGTTGAAGTAATTTAAAACTGTAGGGAGTTAAAGATAATATATTTGTTCAAGCACAAAGATGTGTAAAATGTTAAATACTAATTTCGATTGAATAACTATGTTCATCTGCAATTAATGAAACAACAAAGTTACATTTGGGTATTCTTAACGTTTAACGTTTTAAATCCCCAATTGTAACTTTTTACCTTTGGGTTAAATTAAAATTTTGTTTTCAGCTCCACATTTGGCATCAAAGTGATTTATAAATCTTCTTTTATTTGCCTTATGAATATTAAGTAAAAGTATATTTTATAAAGGAAGAAATCTATTAACACATTTAAGAAAAAAGAGCAAGGACTGCTATAAAATGTGCTCAAATATAAAATTTTTTAAAAAATCTGAAATCGCTAATGTTAATGTTTGATAATAAGTTTGAGTATAGTAAAAAATATATGCTCTTTTACACTATTTTTCTAAATTAAGCAAAAATATTCACAGGATCATGAATTATATTTATACAACCTCTGACAATAAAGTTCGGTGAATGAAGTCAAAACAGCCAATCTGGCAAAACTGGCGAA
The DNA here is from genome assembly GCA_019973975.1 of Trichonephila clavata. Lineage (NCBI taxonomy): Eukaryota > Metazoa > Arthropoda > Arachnida > Araneae > Nephilidae > Trichonephila > Trichonephila clavata. The sequence continues at coordinate 68,580 of BMAO01032843.1, forward strand.
ACAAAACGCTGCACATCCGTAGCGGCAGGTGTTGACCATCTGCCCCATCATTGCTCAGTTGAGACTCATTTGTGTTCCGTGTAAGACTTGTTTTACAATGTGGTTGTTTAGTGCACTTAACTGAGAATAGGAAAAAGAACGAACAAAAGATAAATTTAAAGTTTTTTTTATGCTTGGCAAAACACAAAAAGAAACTTATACGATGCTGGTACATGTTTATGAAGATCAAACACTGTCCTTGAAGTGTGTGTACGAGTGGTTCGCCCGTTTTGAAAAGGAGGGAAAGTGTTTCTGACAACCCCTGTAGTGGAAGACTGGCGACTTTCGTCAGTGACGAAAACATTGAGGAGTTGAGGAGATTAATCACTAAAGATCGTGAATTAACTGTACGCACGATAGCTGATGAACTGCAGGTTAACCGTGCGACAAATATTTAACCAGAATTTAGGGATGAGGAAAAAGTGTTATCGATATTGACAATATTCCAAACATCTAAAAACACGTGACGAGGTTTTGTTTCCAGGAAATGCATAGTGTGGTTTCATAGTTATAGGAGGTGACTATTTCGAAGGACAGTAAAGCAACTTTTGTAAATATTTCATCTACGTTAATGTTATAGGACTATTCACCAAACTTTATTGCCAGAGGTTGTATTATTATAAAAAAGTATTATATGTGTATATGAATTGCATTGGTGTAGCTAGACCTGATTGTGGGCACTGTATCAAAATTCCTTGGAGGCCTTACGATTTTTTACTTTTACCTGTATCATTAATACGGCTAATACGAAGGTAGCTACGCCTCTGATGAATTTACAAACACCAAAGTTATAATAGTATAAAAATGAGAGAGAACGTAATACTCGGATTAAATATTTCATAACTGCTTATGTTAATACTTATTATTTTTGATTCATAAAAAGATACATGCATATTTATTGAATCATTTTTCGGATCGTTTTGCCACAATGGAGATTTATAAAAGATTAAATAAATAAAATTTATTTATGGTGTATTGAAGATGCTTGGGATTCATTTAATCTAAGTTACATCTCGCATTTCTAAGACATGTCAATGATAAACCTTTAAAAAGGTATCTTATCATTGCTTATATCTATGAAACATATCTAAATATAGATAGAGCGCTTGTGAAACGATTTAAATGATATTGTTTATGAGCATTCTTTTAGTATTTTTTGCCTTAAATTATGACAAATGTAAATGAAAAATTAATGAGTTAAAATAGGTATCAAGTAGGACGATCCCATTAACTTTCACCAACTGATACAGAACAGAAGTTGATAATTCCCATCAGAAATTGAAAGTAATACATTGATAAACAGATGCCAAACTTGCTATCTGGAAGTTAACTCAATAAATTTCAATTACCCTCACATTTCTATAGCCATCAGGAGAATAATAAGTCAGCGACAAGGAAGCCAAATCCCGGAGGTAGAGACAGTAACTCATGTTGATCCAGCAATAATTGATGATGTCGGCCATTTCATTCGGTAACTCTAAGTGAAATTAGTGGGTGAAATATCCTCTGGGAGAAATTGTGCAGGAATCTAGTGTTCTCAAAATGCGTAGACGTGCTCTTCAAGCATCTTGACCGAGTCCCAACGGACAAATGGAATTTCGTGTTCAAGACGTTGAATGCTAGAAGCTTTTATTTTTGGTTGTTGTTGTTTTTATTTACTGCACTTTCTGAAGCAAATATTAAGGTTTTTTTCGATGATAAATAATTTTATATTCAATATTTAAGAGCAAAAACAAATCTTAAAATATATTCAGAAGGGAATTATGTAATATAAACAATGGAAAGACGTACGTGGCTATAAAATATGTTTTGATCCTTTTTCTTCTAAACGATATTTTGAAAAAAAATCATAAAAATGTATCTATATATATTTAAATTAAATATTATAAAAATCGGTTTTCATCTAATATAGATGACCCAAAATATATGAAAATTAATTTTTGAACTCTGAGAGTACGATCTATATACATGAATGTATTCAATAAATCTAGTATTATTTTTTTTTTCATTAAAAGTAATAATGATTTAAAGGAAACGTTTATAACACAATTATAATTACAAATATATCCACTTAAAATGGCTTCAAAAAGTGTAACCTGTTCTGATTTATATGCAAACAAAAAAATAAAGTAAAATTAATGCATATTTTACTGAATAGCTTTGTTATTTAATCTTTGAAATATATAAACTAAACATATAATCCTTTTTTAAACCACAAAAGTGACAATCCACTCTTTAAGCATGACATAAATATTCATTGCTGCACCAATATACTATGTTTCTTATTTAAACATTCATTTACAACTAGTTAAGCATTGCATAATTATTCCTGACTAACTGCACCATTACATGAGCAATTATTCAAACCAGTGTAAATCGCTTTTAACAGACAGAAAATACCGTGTAGTGAACTCAAAACATATATTTCTCTGTTTTCTCACGTACGCTTTACGTCAATTAGGCAAAGATGTAAGCAAGCTTCGAAGAAATCTTCTCCCAACGGTCTTATTTATATTTCACAACATTGACAGTCGCGGAGTTTCGTCCACGCATTAGTCAAACCCCGAATGATGACTAGGACGCCAACAGTGAGACTTGAAGTAACTGCAATGAATGCAGCCAGAAACGTGACGTGAATTCCATTGTTTCACGTCCCCTCTGAAACAGGAATGAACACTCCAGGAATTTCGTTACATGCTGTTTCGATTTGTTCCAGGAGACAAAAGAAGAATGGGTGGTCGTTAGGAGAAACTGGAGCTGATGGAGGTTTTCGCCCAACGACGAGTTTCGTAATTTATTTGGAAACAATTGTAGTTACAGCCAGTGTTTGGCAAGCTAATGGGGTAAATATATCAGAATATTACTGCGTTTTACCGTGATACTCATCGTGAGGTTCTGAAAGTACTTTTTCCCATTAAAGTGGCTGTCAAACATTAAAAAAAACAATAAGACATTTTAGTGTTTGAAACAATAATTGTATTTGTAATTGGGAATGTTTGAAAGCAGCTAAATTGTTTCGATATATTTTAGTGCTTTCTAAAAAAACATTTTTAAGTTTTATGTACTGTAAGCGTAATTGAAAAAAAATAATTGCGTAATAAATTTATCAGATGAGATTGTTTTATCTTAAAAAATCCATACATAATTTTTTTTGAGAAAAAAAATTATGTACTCTTTTGATACACTTTTTTAACAAAAGATCTTAATTTTTTATGAGTAAAAGTGTCAACTTTAAAAAACCCCACTCAGGTTTAAATTGATGTACAAAAAAATCACTGGACCTTACATTATATAAATATTGTATACATAAATATTGTATTGCCTTGTATTACAATATATAAATATTGTATTGTAGATAAATATTGCGTTATACATTTCTACGATACGAGAACCTATAGAATGTTTCCTGAAAAAATTTCTTACTTCAAAAAATTTTCCTAGGAAAAAGTTGTTATTCTGACAATAACTGATAAACATCGCATGTTTTGAGAAAAAAAAATAGCATTAATAGCATTGAAATTTGTAGCATGTAAACTTGTACTGGCTTTCAAAAAACATATAGTAGTCACCAATTATATGTAAAAGTAAGCATGATTCATGTTCTTAAAATTTTCAATTCGATAATAAATTATTCCATTAAAATTATGGATTTTTTTTAACGATTTTTTAAAAAACATCTTTTGATTTCATACGGTAAAAATATTTAAAATGTTATTGCTTTCAATGCTCTTAAGTTCTTTAAAAAAATTCTACAAGTTTTTGTCGATTTCAGATATAAATATATTCGAAAGCTTGTTTCTTTCACTTAAAATTGCAATTAATTTTAATTGCCACCTCATTAAAAAATTTGGGGATTTTTAAATCATTTAATATAAGACTTTTTTCTAAAAGTTAGCTATATTTAAAAAAAATACCAATTCACTTCTCTGCCTTATTAGTTTTATTAAAAAAAATCAAGCAATTTACATTTTTCCCCAACTTTGCTAAATTATTTCAAAAGAACAATAGCCATGTTTTCTAAAAGAAAATGTACATTTCTTTACTAAAGAAAAAAAAAGATAATTCTCAAATGGAAGCATCTATGTGTTATCAGGTGTTTAGTGCACCTTAAAATGAAAACAAAAGCATTAAAGAAGTAGTTTGGTTCCTTGTTTTACCTTTTTCCATGCATCTCTAAAATTACACTACTCCATCCAAACATTTCCCAACTTGTTATTGCAGTCTGAGCACATTTTAAATTTCTTTCCTGTGAAAACCACCCCCATAAAACGGAGAATATGGAGAGTGAAGAAATCCATTCCAATGTGTAGCACTCCGGAAACACCCTTGGCAAAATTTTGCCTACTAAGCTGCTGGTTGAAATAAAACGAAATACTCATATCTCGGATGGCTTCTATTAACGGAAAATCGCGAATCAGAAGAGTAACGGCTTACAAATGTCATGGCGGAAGCCCTAAACAAGAAAATAGTGGTGCTATTTCACCACGAACCAGAGCGTAGCGAAACACTTAAAGTCTTCCAAAAAAGTAAATAAAGAGACAACGGCGAAACCAGAAGCAGGGTTGTGAGCACTGAACTTCGCATAGAGCTGGGTTCTAGGACAGATTTACAAACCGTGAAAATGGAATTAAAGGGCTTAAAGGTTAGAAAAGCCACAGGAAAAGGAAACACCATTTTGTGCTGTACTGGTCTTGGTGTTTATTGTCGGGGTATTTTTGCTCGACATTCCGTAACATTTACTCCCCTAGTGCTGAGCGAATTCCATCTGTAATAACTCGTCCTAGGGAAAGATATAAACATTTCAGACACTGACAAGGCCCAGAGCGCAAAGATGATGAACAATAGGCAAAGAAATGCCTAATATGAAAGAAATATGCGCTCTAATGCACATATGAAATTTCTGCATATATATATATGTTCAATCCTTTTATTTATTCATACACAATACTACACAAAAAATGAACTGGGAAAGTCACAACATACATAGTCATTTTGAACTGAGTTTTTAAATATAAGAAAAATATTTATGCAGAATCCCGTACTAGAATATATATATATATATATATATATCTATGCGTGTGTGAGCATGTGTGTTGGTGTACTAAATATTATGAGAGTGAAATAATAATTTTGAAAAACGTCATTAAATGAGATTTCCAGACATGTTTTGCTATATCTTCTCATGAAAGAATGTAAGTGAAATCTGTAACTGTATATAAAAAAACAATTACCTCTTATAATACTTCTTACTCATGACATCTAACAAATATTTCTATAACTACAAATATTTTACTTATTCAATAAACTGTTTTTATTTTTTATTTTTACATAATTCCATGTACACAACGAAAATGATTCGTTATAAATGGTATAAAAGTTATCTGCTTAAAATATAACCCATAGAATAAGTTTATAAAGAAAGTATTATTTAAAAAAACACTTTCAAAAAGTTATAGATGACATCACTTCGAATGTTCAATATATTATAAGCAAATTTAAATGGTACATAAATTTTCATTATAGTATTACTCTTTCATACATGCTTATTGCAACATTCTAGCAAGAGAAATCTAAAATCTTCTTTTACTTATAGCTTATTAAACATTCATATTCATAATTTAGAATAAGAAATAAGAAAAAAAATAAAGTATAAAATCAAGAATTATAAAACAAAAGTATAAGTTTTTATCATGTGTATCAATAATACTTGAATTCATATATTCAAGGCTTCAAAAATATTTTTCTGTGCTATTGTTTTATAATGTATACTATGCTTCGAATATATACTAGTTTATGATATATATACTTACTTATGCTTCGTGATATAGTATTTTTATTATACTATGCTTCGAGAATCAAGTTTCTAGTTTAAATTAATTGTGTGATATTCTAAAAGAGAATTAGTAGTAATTCATACTTAATTACTTAATAAGTAATTTATATATTATACTTAATAAGTAAAATTTTAATTTAGTTATCAGTCTATTGACATTATGTAAAATTGTGAAGACGCTTAACAATGCTTTTTAAGCAACATCATATTCAATATTTAACTAGAAATTTATTAATTTCATTTTTTAAACTGTTTTTTGAAACAAGACAAAACATTACCATCTTCAGATTTTATCATTTCCACCAAGATTTTACACTCACCTAAAAAGAAAATAAGTTCACATTAGAACAAATAATAAAGCACTTAGCAAAAATAATATATTTATACTTATTGAATATTCTATTATTATACATATATTAAAAACTGAATTAAAGTTAAATAGATTAAGTTGTCAATAGTAATAATCTGTCAATGATTATTTAAAGTTTATCAAATTATTAAATTAAAAAAGTTTATTTTTTACTGTAATGTCTTAAAATATTTTTGACTGTTCTCGAATATGTTTGTGTTTATAAATGATCTTATTACTTTTTAATACAAATTTCAAGATTTAACTGCGCCTTAATTTAATTAATTGCTTTATAATAATACTAATTACATTATAATAATGGATATGAAAAAACAGTAAAAATTGAAGATTGTAATTCAACGGGAAATGAATACAACAAAATGAAAATATAAACAAAAAGACCCTGAAGATTTATTTCTTCATTTATGTGCACAAAGTTACCCAAACATAGACTCAGAAATAAAGGAATAGATCAAAATGCATGGCGTCGCATATCCGATATTAGACCCAATATCTCATCTATACAGGACTATAACAGACACAACATCCCTTACATCAGGATAAAATAGTGATTGCCCCTGATATAAACAGTCCAAGCACAAAATCAGAAAACCTTGGCGTACTGATAAGTCCTCGACTATCTGATACCACTTTTGCCTTCCTTTAAGGACTTTCGTTTGTCGCATACCAAACACGGAAGCATTGAGAACTTTCCTCTGCTTATTAGTATTCGACCTGATTTTGGGCTTTCCACTAAAGTTTATCTCTGGATGTCATTGTTCTCCTACTTGATATACATTCAAGATTCCGTGGTTTCTATTTCGAGCAACCCATGGTAGTGGGCATCCGGTTGCATTTGTTGGTGGAGTTGCCTTATCTAAAGTGGGTACTCTTTGCGGTTCGTGAATTGTAGTTGGAAGGGAGGAAAGAAAAGGATAGAATAGGATTTTTCCAGGATACTAGCGATTGTTATTGTCTTTGTACTTAATATTGTGTATACAAAAAAAGTCAAAATTTGTGTAATGCAGTGGCAGAAAGGTATTTTTTGTTCGTTGTCGAAAGATGTTTTTTTGTGTGATTAATGTAAATTATTAAAATTATTATAATTTTAAAATTGTTTAACAGAAATGCAATGAATGACATATTGGAATTCTCTGTATCTCTATTATCTCAATCTTTAAACCTGAACATGAAAACAAACAATTTAAATAATATTATTCATATTTATCGGGGTGGGTTCCATGCATCAATTTTTGGACAGTTTTTTTACATAAATTTTCAGTCATATTTCCCATATATACAAAACATTCAAATTCCTAAGAAAAATTTCGCGTATAAAAAAAAAAGAATACAGAATATGCCCTTGAAAGAATAGAAATTTAAAGAGTGTTCTTATTTTATTTTATTTAGAATTTTTATTCCCACAGTTGTTTCAAATCTATGTAGGTCATATTGAATCTTTAGGTGGGATTGTAGTTTGCCCCCCAAAAATACAATTCTGAATTAAATTAATATAATGCTCTAAAGTCCATCGTGCTCTTCATTTTACGTGGGTTACATTTTCTTTCGCTGTAGTTGTTAATAGAATACAACGATTGAAATTAAAGTTTTTTTCTTCTAAATAGCTTCTAAACTCATTAACCAGGAGAGGATGAGTGTTATTTTGGATTGCTATCACTTAATTATGGAAAAATTATTTTAAAGCTTATTAATGATATGGTTTGAATCTAAAAAGTTATTTTATTCCATGAAAAATATTTTAAAGGAATCATAATTATTATATGCTTAATAATTTTTTCAGTATGCATTATTTTTATTTATGTGTAGTATTTGATAATTTAGTACTTTTTTACATTTTGTTCATGCTCTTTCTCTCCCCATATGTATGAAAAAATTGTAATTTTTTTAAATTTTTGTACTGCTATTGACATTTAAAGCATGATGATTATTGCATGAAAGCAATTAATAGTACACCTTGTAATGAGACTTTAAGACCCAGTTTCATTTAGTACAGTGTAACCCCTTTTAATCTATAGTAAGGGTTTTTAATGGAATTAGAATTTAATCTGTGGCCCAAATCGAAATTGAACTAACAGAGCTTGCGGTCATATTTGTTGACGTACCTCGCTTCATGTTTCTTAAAAAAATGAAACAATTTGATATTTTCAATATATTTAAGGTTAAATTGAAACAAATATATTTTTATAACTTTTAGTTTTTTTAACATGCATACTTAAGTTAAATTTTAAATATTTTCGAATTAGAAACTGCCCTTGCGTTACACTTCACTTAAACAGGTTTATCTGTTAACATCACATAGCTTAGAATTAAATTTCAATGTAATGTAATTTGAAAGCATGCTAATTATATAAGAGTTTATTAATAATACTACATCCTATCTGCTAGCTTCTTCCTATTTTTATTCCTTGATTTAAATATATTTTTTGTTTCACACATATGTATAAAAATATTCTTATTTTATTTATCCTCAAGAAAAAAGTTAAGAAATATTACTTAATTCTGATTATTTTCTAAAAGTTATCTTTCTAATTTTATTACAACAATATATATTGCCTTATAAACTGGTAAAACTACAAAATATTTAATTTCATTTCACTTTCATTTCCTCAAGAATTTTTTGTTGATGGAAAAACATACATCTAAAATTACTGTCTAGATAATTTAGCAATCACAATAAAAGTATTAAATAAAATGAAACAGACATATCTTAATTATCTTAAAGAAGTATATATCTATTTTTAGCTTTTTGAAGTTATCGAAATATTATTTCTTAAAAAAAAGTTTTTTTTAAAGTTTTATTAGAAAAATAAATTTGAAACTCTTATTACGTTACAGCAAAATTAAATTGGTATTTTTTCTCTTTCCTTTATTTCAAAAGTTTTATCTGAAGTATGCTTAGTAATCGGCTTAGGAAAAGCGGAGTTATCAAAATATAAAAGGACTTATTTTGTTCGAAGAAGCCAGCTCTGCTGTTTTCATTTGTAATGGTGATTTAATTTGTAGCTTAATATTTCTAAAATATTTGGGATCACTTCTTTGTTATTTATTTAGCCTTTAACAATACTGAAACTCTGATAAACATTCATAAACTTTCTCAAGAATCATTGTCTAGTTAAAAATGCTTTTACTCGACTTATAAAGCAATGAATATTTTTGTTAATCGTAACATTACAATCCATTTTATATTGATAGCTTACTCTAAAAATAAATAAGGGATGCTGATGCATTTCTGGCTAGAATGTTACGTTTGCTTTTACTGTAATTGCTGGATTTTTCTTAAGGCAGCATTTCTTCCATTTCTCTAACTACATCTGATTCAATTTTTTAATTGTATTAAGGGAATTAGAAGATTTGTATTTGATTTTATTTTTATGAAAGAAAACTTAAATGATTTGATAATATTAATAGAGATCATTGAGTTAATCACTACCTTAGTTAAAACGATCTAAATTATGATTAGACAGCAACTAGTTTTAAAAGCTTTAATTTCAGTATAGAAAACGATACACTTAAACTTTTTCAATTAATATGCGCAAGTACAAATAAATTACAGTTTTTTTAAGAGTAATATACCGTATTCCACTTTTGCTGATTATTTGTTTTTCAATACGCAGGAAAAGCTTAATAATTAACTTAAAATTAAACAAGTACACATTTTATATATTTTTTTAAAAGAAAGTGGATTGAAATAAAATAATTAGATAAATACAAATGGTTTCCAACACATTACATGAGTCTTTTAGACTTAAAATCTCTAAAATTTCCGTGGTTGTTAGGCAGCATGCTTCAAACAAACTTTTTAGTGTAAAAAATTAAAAACAAACATTTTGAACACTAAAAAAAGATCGAATAGTATCAGATGATATTATTTATTTAAATAATTATTTATAATATATGAATTTTAATACAAAGAAGATGGAAAAATGTTTGGAAAAGGCGTTTATATATGAGTATAATATATATATATATATATATATATATATATATATATATATGAATGTAGAGACAGAGAGAAAATACTAATGATAGTTATTTTAACGCTATCAAAATAATTTTAATTAAAATATATATTTCTTGTACAGTTTGGGCATTTTTTTCATCAAGCAATAGTCTACTTTTTTATTTTTTGATTAGTATGAATTTGATAAAACAAATGAGTAAAAGAAGGCAATAAAAAAGGATAAATATTTCGAAAGATTGACTGAACAACAAAAGAAATTTTCTCAGTAGAGCTATTACGAACTTTCAAATTAGATGCACATTGAATTTGAATCAAATAATTTATTCTTATCGAGAATATGATATGAATTTATTCGCTTTATTTTATAATTTATTTGTAGAAAATGATGAAAATTAGAAATATTAGCTGAAAAATATGTATACTTTCTTTTATGAAAATTCTTATTACTACAAAATAAAAAAAGCATTATTTTCCTCATAAATTGCTTTTATATTAAGTAAAGAATCATTGAAATCATATTCTACTTTTTTTAAGAAAGAGATTAAAACTATACTGACGTTTTCTAACCCAAAAATAGTAAAAAAGATAACTAATGGAAATAAATCAAAAGAGAAAAAAAAATATCAGCCAGAAATCACAAGATAAATACATAAAGCTGAAACCTGTTTGACTTTCTGATATTCTTTTTTTAGAAAAAAAATCCTATGACATTATTAAAGATTATTTTTTTAATACTAGAAAAAAAAATTCACTAATACTTCAACACCATTTGTTATTCTCGAGGATGTGACAAACGTCTTCATTTTCAGTCGGCTCATTTCCATAATTCATTCATTTTCTGAAATTGTCTTTTTTGAAGCCTATTCCTATGCTTTCCTCCTTTTTTTTGTTTCTCATGATAAATTCTCTTCCATTTTTTTATTTTTTCTTTGTCTTGAAACATTAAAATAATGCAGGAAAATCGGATAGATGAGTTTTTATAATTCACTCCACTCCACAGCAAAGAGATTGAAAGAATACCTTAACCAATCTCTCAAAAAATGCAATTTATTCTGAAATAGAATTCTTTGTTTCACTCAAATTTTTTTAAAAAAAAATTTGATCAAAATGAAAAAAAAAAAAAAAAACTGGAATTCGAATATGTTGAAAAATGTGTTGGGGAAAGTCAAGTTAATTTATTCAAAATAATTAGTTTCTGGATATTTTTCTAAACATAAATAGCATAATCATAACATTATCTAACACTAATGTTTAAATATGTGTTTGAAAATTCAGAAATTTAGCTTCAATGATTACTTGCATTTAAAGGAATAAAATTAACTCTACCTATTTTACTTTATTTTGCAATAAGAGTAATAATAATCTAGAAGGTAAGCAATTAAAAGAGAACAAATTCGTTCTTTTTTCTGAATATTTTTTTCTTGAAAACTATTGATTATTAAATTATATGTATCAGTGATTAAAAAACATATACATTTGTTGTTGTTTTTACATTAGGCTTAATTGAAGGGAGCAATCCAAACATATACACAGCCGCTTTACTATCAGATATAAGAACAATGATAATTTATAAATAAGAACAAACATTTTAAGTAAGAATATTTTGAAAAAAAAAGTTTTTGTAAATTAAACTGTTTAAGTATATATTATCAGGAAAATAATTTAATAATTTCTTTTTAAAAATACAAAAAGCAATAGGTTGAGAAAACTAAGTTGAAACTTAAAAAAAAAGGTTTTTTAGAAAATTTAATTTCAGAATAAAAATTATTATTAATTTTCGTTGATTTGAGAAAAAAGCATTACTATGTAACTTTCATAAAGTAAATTACTGAAGTTTTTAAAATTTTCTGGAATTGCATCGTTTTAAAAAAGCACTGTTGTCTCTCTCTCTCTCTCTGTGTGTATCCCAAAAGGAAGTTAAATATTTTGACTACATATCTGAGTGTTTTTTATTATACATATCTCTAAATAAATGACCTTTTATAGATTTATATAAACTATATAGGTTCCGTATAATTATTAGCATTGTGTTTTAGGAATTTTAATTATGTACTTCACTCACATAAAATTGATGTACAATCAGTCCATTTTAAACTAGGATTATTTATGAAATTTACAAATTTCTGCTTACTAAAGCCAACTACTAAACTAAAGCCAAATTTCCCATGAAGTTTGTTTTATACACTTAAATAATAAGCTTTATATTTAATTTATGCGAAACATTGAAACTTGACTCGAAAAACATTTAAATATTAATTAACAAAAAAATTGTCTACTTCTGTTAACAAAAAGATAAATCAAGATTTTTAAAAAATACTTGTTTACATATACAGTAGAACGTCGTTTATCCGAATCAATTGGGACCGGACACCTTTCGGATATGCAATTGTCCGGATAACCGAAATCCAAATGCGATCCATGCAGTATATGAAACCGGACCCTATTCGAATATTAAAAGTCATCACATGCAGGAAACGTGTTACAAGAAGAAAAAGCAAAATAGGTCCAAAATGTCGCAATTTTACCTTTATTTGTGGAAAATAATCACTTATTTTTCGCTGTACCAATATACCCTTGTACAGCTTCGTTTTCTTGCTGCAAGGTCTCTGATTCTCTTCAGCAGCAGTTGTTGAGTAGGGCAGCACCCTGAGTGTTGCTCGTACTATTCCATAGCTGTCTCTAACGCAGAAACGCGTCAGAATTTGCTACTTTCAATGTTGTTTTCTTCGTCTTCATCTGTTTCATCGTCGACAGGGTCGGATTCTTGCATCGAAATCACAATCTCGGCATCATTTCGCACTTGAAATCCACATTCTTCTTCGTTTGCTTCCTCCATGGTTTTCCTTTCTTTCGCACCATGTTCAGAGTCAAGTTTTAACGCAAAATTTAAAATGGTTTCTCGGCTTTTTTATGTCAGAAATTGTTGCCTTTTCTCACATTATAAAACTGCACTCTCTCCCATCGCGAGACGGTTCAATATTTAAAGTTTTGTCTCTATGTTGAAGACGTTGCGCTTCCGTTTTAAATTCAAAGCCATAGCTGTTCACAACTCAACAAAAGAGAACGTATACACTCCTCACTTGGAAACAAACTGACATAATATTTCGCACAGACGTTTACCAAATCACACACATTTGAAATTCCCCAAATATACCTCAACTTGCGTTTTCCTGTCAGTTTTGGCCTCTTGTGAAACAACTGTTTATTATTGCACTGTTCGAAAACATATCCAGATTTTGGTTCGGATATTTGACGCTCCGGATAATAAACGTTCGGATAAACGATGTTCTACTGTATATGTATTAATTTATGGAAAATAAGGTTATTTAAATGAAAGTAGTATTTTAATTTTAAAAAAATGCAGTTTCATATTAAAATTTACCAATATATCTCATTAAAACCAAGCACGCAATATCGTTATAACTTCATTTACCATCTTTTGCATCTCTCAATTTGATACATCATTGCTTTTTATTTTTAAAAAAAATTGTTCTTAAATGTTTTAATCCTTATGGAAGTTTAAAAAAAACTCATTTACTAAATATATACAACGCATTTCATGCGTTATCTAAAATGGTAATGAAGATTTTTCATTTTATATCTAAATTCCGGAGCATTTTTAGATTCCGAAATTAAAAAAAAAGCCTTACGCTAACCTTATGTAAATCTAAAGTCAAACTTTTCCTAAAAACCTTCATTAAACCGGCATTAAAAGTCAAACTACCTTGAATCACGACATCAGTTCGTTGTTTTACGAAATGTATACTTGTGAAAGCATTATGGAGTAGAAATTAATTAATTCCAGACACATAAAATGCAGTCGTTTTCTTAACAGTATTTTAAAACTTCTTAGAGAGCCTTTTATTTTTACCTGATTGATTAAAGCCATTTACAAAAGAATCGTTAACACCGAAGCTTGGAAGGTGCCTGAGCGATTTTGTACAGGACAAGTCTCGCACTTATTTACGACACCATTTTAAAAGTCGTCTAACGTAGAAATCCGATAGAAAAAAAAACATTGAAGTGTAAAGAAACATCCATGTTATCTATTTACGGTGTTATCTATTTTGTAATTTGGATAAAATGCTGCAGACCTATAATGTTTAACGCAGTATCGATTACCATCGCAACATCTAGTTTTAATGAAAATCGTTTTTCGGTTATCGGAAGAGGTCTTGGGTCACATGCTAAAAATCGCAATGGCTAACTTGAGTTTACTTTAATGAAAGCGGAATAACGTTATCACCACAGGGATGGTAAGAACTCGTTGCTGATTTAAAACCCAAAAGGATTGATGAACATAATGAATTGCAGTGAAATGAAGATTATATTCTTTATGAAATAACTCTTATTCTAAAAAGTGCAGTTAAGAGATTCATTAAATTTATTATTAACAGTTATATACTTTCTGCGAATTTATCCCCCTTCTATTGTGTTCTGCGAGTGTGTAAAGAGTTTACAAAGAAAAAATATCATGGATCTTTTTTTAAGATAAAACATTTTTTTTCCAATAGGGGTGCGTATTGGTATTTTTTATCTTTTCAGATCCAGTTTATTTCCCAGAAGCTGGTATCACTTTTTAATGCGGCACCGTACAGGCGACGCAATTGCCGCAAGTAATTTTGTCGCCCAGTTTCCTCCCCAGATGGAGGCACCTGAGCTCTGACGATGCGAAATTGAACTTAAGATTTTAATTTTGCCGGGAGCTCCCAAGCGAAAGGGCACTTCAAGGGATTTTTTACATGCCGCATAATCATACGACATGGCTGCTGTCGATTTTCTGCATCATGAAAATCAACCGACTTGGGCCGAGTTCGAAACCGCAACCTTGGGTGCTGAAGGCCAAAGAAAAAACCAACTACGCCACCTAGTCGGCGACTATAAAACATATGGTTAATATGTGCAGCCCCGAGAAAAAAATAGTTTTTAAAACGGAGCTTCATGAAGCTAAGAATACTATTTCGAAGTTCAACAAATAAACTTATTTTATTTTTTTAAATTCATGCCTGTCGAATTAATCTTTAAAATATTGTTAAAAGAGGGTATCAAATGAAACTAAAAAATCCCTAGCTCAGCCAAACACTTCGTACATCCAGTGTGCTGTAAGTAGAGAATATTATTTACCTATATTTATACATAAGGGGAAAGATAACTCATTCCCTTTATTAATCATGGTGTTTGGAATTATTAGACGTACAAACTTGAAATTTGTGAAGCAAGTTTGTTTTTGTTAAGATTCCCTAAGAACAAGTTAGGCGAAATTCGATTCGAAAGGCGAGTTTTGGAGCAGTAAAGACAAGCATTTCATTTTTTTAATTTTTTGACCTACATACTCGAAATTTAAAGACATCCTTCTTTTAATGAGGGGAGATCCACTGAGAACGAGTTTTACGGAAATAGACATCCAGGTGAAAGAGAGTGTTGTGGGGGTGTTGCAGACTAGGTGTTGTTGTAAAAATTCCCATTTTTATTTGTTATATATATAGACCAAAAAATATGTATATCCTTTCAGATCAACGGTGTGTTCTTTTATGGAGAAAATACCAGAACTCAACTACTAAGGGGGAATGCTGGGGTGTAAAAGAAAACATATTTCCGTTTAAGAAATTCCAGGTTTCTCATCTTTTAAAATTAAAAGGCAAAGGTCTATAAAAATGTTTCTTGAATACATTCGAAAGTTTAATGCCAGGAATTAGATGTCAACAACTTAAAAACAATATACAGTTGTGAAAAATCATAAAAATACTTAGCGATATTAAAATAACATATATTAAATATGTATAACTGCATTTATTTAATCTTGAAGCACATTTTACTCAATAGAATATAAGCGTAATTAATACTCATTGATATATTAATGAATAAAAGGAATTTGTTATACAATTATTTGTTATTTTATATATTTATGTTATTTTATATACAATATTATTATTATTTGTTATATTTGTTTATATATATATATAATCAAAATTTCTCTACAAGAGAGAGAAGAATTAACATGATTAAAACTGAAAAAAAATTGTAAGAAATTTGTAGAGAAATTTTGATTATATATATATATGTAAGGATAATTAAATTAGATCTAAAATTAACTCCCTAGTCCACTTCTAACTTTTATTTTCCTGTTATATCGTCAAGTATTAAATTTATTACCAATGTCGGGAATGGAGAACATATGGCTTTAATAGATTCGCCGCTCCTACCATTAATTTTTATTACCTATATGTCATGCTTAAATTCTCAAGTATACCTCTTCAATCGGAAGCGTAGTTGAAGAACATATGACTTCTGAAGGGACCGCCTATTCATATATTTAACACGTGTCCGTCTATCTCTCTCTTTTACAAACAGATTACAAAATGATCTCATGGAATAAAGACGGTTAAAATAAAATATCTTGATGTTCACTCGAAAACCATGACATATATATATATATATATATATATATATATATTACATGTATAGTATAATAAAACAAAATAAAATAAAATAATAAGAGACAAAATTGTACTTCCTACAAGGCTGAAAAAGAAAGAAATTGGATTTTAAGAAACATATCAAGAAAATAAATGGTGCAAAAGAATGTTGTTCTAAAAGTGGATTAAAACAGACAATACAAGAAATAGAGGTGTAGAGCAATTAAAATTGAAGATACCAAAATAGTCTTTGGAATAAAATGGAGACATATTATGATTTCCAAAGCTGTCGCTGAAGCAGGCCTGTGATTTAGGGTTAAGCAATACTTTATAGATCCACCATCCTCGTACAGAAGAAATTTTTAACATAATAGAAAAAAAAAGAACCATGTTGAAAAATTAGATCTATATCTATCACACGTAGATGGAACACAAGAAAGTGTAATAAAACGAAAGTATGAAAGGTGATCATGGAAAGGTTTCTCATATAGAGATGAATATTAAGGAAACGCATTTTTTAGAAAAAACCAAGATAAAAACTTACATGTGAATATGCTGACCATTACGATACATAAAGACTAAGCAGCTTAGTCGGGAATTGCGTGCAAAATAACGCGTTAAAGTTGCCATGCTAGCACATAGAAGCAAAAAACAGAGGTGCCACCTAGATTATTTTTTGTAATTAACCAAGCATTCGTTATCTTAATAATATTAATAAGCTAAATTAAAAGAACTAAAAAGAGGTTAAAACAACTTAGAAATACACTTAAAAAATAAGTTTAATTAAATAGTTTTAATCCCAGCAATTGTTCCAGTTTTTTTATAATTACCATGTTTTAATTCATTATCAGTAACAAAATCATTGTTTCTTGTTACAAAATTTAATATAATATTTCTAAATATAGGCAGGTATAGGTTACTACACCAGAATGGCATTTTATAATGTTAAAATCGGAAGAGTCTCTTTTAACAAAAAAATTATTACTTATTAGCAAATTATTTTTAGCGTCTAATTGAAGGTCCAAAAAGTTTGCTGACTCATGATTGTAATTAGTTTTTAATAATTTTAAATATTTGAAATAATAATCAGAACTAGGAACGTAATCTTCTATATTACAAGAAGTGATTATGTATCATCTATGTACCTAAAAAAGTAAAAAAGATTTGTAACTAATATTTTCATGTTTATAAAAGTGCAAATAAATATTGGCTAAACAGTTACTTGCAGGCCCACATAGTAGAGTCCTTTAATTTGCTTATAATAAGAGTTATGAAAAATGCAAGTTTCATTTAATACTAGTTGCATAACAGTAAGACACTTATCATACGTATTTTATTAATTTATTTAAAGACAATTTGTTATAAGAGAGACCTATTTTGAGAATCTTAATCAAGTCTCCTATATCAATGGAATTAAATAAATCTTGAAAACCATAGGTATGAATGCAGATATTTTGTTACCATGTATGTACTGAATAATATCTATACCATTCTTAAGAATTGAACTACAATTTTTGTTGAAAGTGGATTCAAAATTACTTTGTGGCTTCTTGCCCGGATGTGTAATATAAGTTTTAAAACCATTAGTTATAGTTCTAAATTTAATAGGATTTTTATGGAGTTAGGAAAAATATGTGGGAATTTAAAGTATGAAATACGCAAATTTAATTTTGTATAAAAAGTAGAAACATACGATTAATAATTTCTGTATTGTTGGAATTTATATATATATATATATATAAACTTTACATGAAGAGAAACTTCATTTAATATAATTCTGTAATTCTTGAGTTTTTGGATAAATATAAGATATCAACCAAGATTAAGAGGTTGCATTGTGGAGTTCATTGATATGCAAATGTCATATTTTAAATTAATTGTTCATTTTTTAGTTTTTTAAATTATAAATTGAATGTTGTTTTTATAATTCAAAAATCAAAATTTTTTCCCTTTCCTTTTATTGAATATCACAACGATATTTTCATAAAAAATTTAATTCGTTAAATTTATTATAAGTGAAAAAAAATTAACATTTATTTCATAGTAAACAATCAAAAGAAAATTACATTAATTGCAATAAAAGTAATTTTGCCTGACATTTTTTTGTTTGTATTTTTGGTTTTATGTAACTCATTTTCTGCCTCAATAAGCATTGTAATAAATAAGAAATTTCAATAATAGTTCAAAAGATTAGATGTAAGTAAACAATGAATATTTAAGATTGCATATAAGTAAACAATGAATGTTTTTAGATTACTTGTGTGAGTATAACCGAAGAATTACCAGCTTATGCTATTTTTTTAGACTAATTTTTATTATAGTTACTTTTCTTATATTGAAAAAAAAATGTTATGATAGTGGATAATGTTCATAATAACTATTGAAACAATTATTATATATTTATTAATCTATATTTCGAAAAAAAATTGGCGAATTTACAAATTGATGCCACAATGTGTATTTTAGTTCAATACTAAAATTATTATCCAAAAAGTAAATTTTGTAAGCTTTATGTAGCTGATACAACATTTTTTTTTTCAAAACACGTATTCATAACGAAAATTTACGATTTCTTATATTTAATTCTATAACAAATCATATCACAAAAAAGAAAGAAAAAAGTGATGCGTAAGCAACTTTCTGGAAAAATAAAGTTATATTAAAGACCTAAAACAAACTTGACTACTCAAAAAGACATTAAGCTACTTTGTGGCAACACTCCCCTAGATTACTTAAGAGGGAAAAAAAACAAAAAATTGATTAACTACTTAACAATAACAAATCTTCCTTTTTTTTTATTTTTTCTCTCCAACAAATGAGTGCAAACTTTCATCTCGAAAGCGGTAAAAAAATGCATCTGGTATTTTCTCCTCCTCTTAAATAGTTAGCTCACATTTCCGTAGACTTATTCATTACGCGAGATTTATTATTATTTTTTATGGAAGCTGAATTTCTTTTGAGAATGGAGATGGAAAAAAATAGTGATCTAATTACGGAAGTAATACTTCTCATAAATATGCAACGGTTTCCTTTGTTACGTAATGAGTTTTGAGCCCATTCTAACTTACTTTATGCTAGCAGAAAATATGCTTAGCCATTATCTCGTTTAAGAATAGGATTAGTGTTGAATGTGGAGTTTCTTGTTTAAAAACATAATGTAATTTATTATGTTCGTTTCAGGTGTTCATCATTTCCGTATAATTACCATTTTGTTATTGGAATAAAAAAAATGCTTTCCCCCTTCAAAGCAACTTCTCTTTATGATTTGGATTATTTTTAACTTCATTCAGCTAAATTACTGTAATGATGGGAAAAAAACTATTTATGTGTTTAGAAAACTAAATTACGCGGAGTCTAGAAGAAACACAGAATAATTATTGAATTCTGTATTAATGATAAAAATCAAAGTGGACAAAAGAAAAGGATAAATCGATTTTGCTTAAGTCAGAAAAAAAAGATTATAAAAAACACACACTTAAGTAAGTAAAATGGAAATGTTTCCTTCAAAAATATTTATAGAATTGTTGAAAATGTTGAATAAGGAGATGAGATATATTTTCATAGGTGTGCTTAGAAATAATGGGAAAAAATCAATCATTATTGGATTCCATATTATAATATAGACAAAAAAAAGAAATCTTTGTTGAATATCTCAGTGACGATCCATATCATCATATATTTAAAATAATTTATTTTATAGTATTCAGTAAAATAATTAAAAATCATTTATTTTCTCAAAAATATTTTATTTAAGTGGCACTTTACTCTTTATGAACAAAAGATAGAGTATAAAATATAATTCGTTATTTATAAAAACAGAATTTTATAGTGTGCGTAAAATATAGCCCTTCAATTGTGAATTTTTTACTTCCTAGAAAATATGTAAAAGTGCTTTAAATCGTTTTTGATTATGAACAAAATTTTGGTTTGTGAGACCGCTTTTTTTGATAATACAAATCTCTCGCTAATTCGAAGTATATGCTCAGTCCCTAGAAAAACTCTTGATATTCTGAACTAAAATAATGCGCTTTAGTACACTCAATAGATCGAAGTAATATCTGTGGTTAGCCAGACTAAAACACGGGATAACTCGAAGTTATCTTATAAAACTCTCTACATTTCCAACACTTAGTAACATGCATAGTCCTGGACCAAACAGCTTATAAGTCTTGCGTGTCGTCCATGTAACGTTGCCCCTTTGATGACATTCTGTCTGCTACTCTTTATTACTGTTTTCCTGCTTCTCAGGTGAGAAACGACACTTTTATTTCTTTTCTTCTTCAAGTGGACAATTGACCAACCACACCTGTTGTCAGACCGTCCATAACTTTCGTTCAACACGTGGCTTTGCTATACATGTGTTTAGAAAGAATGGTCCGCTATTGTGAAGAAGAGATGAGTGTAGGATTGTGTATTTTACGTCGGACGGACATCACGATTTATGGCTCATCTGTGTGACTTACAGCATATAGCACCAAATAGGGCATAAGCCGGACTGATCTGTGCTTTGAAAAACCAATGTTGTTGGGGACAGAGTCTGAGAAAACCGGGTGCGAAATGATTTTATTTCTAATGAGGAATGTAAGATATTAAGAGGGGCGTGAAAGAGTCCTGTTCGAAAGGTTAAGAATGGCGGACTGGAAAGGCAAAGGAAGAACGATAAAAAACTTGTCGAATTTTTTCGAGGACTAATTAGGCTATAAGAGCCCATAATGAGTCAATATTGTTAAGTATACTCCGTAGCTGAGTGTGAAATTGTGAAAACACCTTGTGTTATTTTTAGATTCTAAATTTTAAATTAAAATATTCTAATTTAAATGTGTTAGGAAAAAATTTCTCATCGTGTATTTTGGAAGTTTTTCCCCACCCTCTTGATAATTCAAATTTTTTCATTGGTCCCTCCAACTTCGAATTATCGAGAATCGACTGTATATGCTTTTAGATGAAATTCATTTACCGTATAACAGTAAATGAACATTATATAAACCTGTGCTCATTTTAGCACGTTTTTAAGCTACATAGAAATATGAAATTCAGATAAAGATGTTCAAGAATATATTTTAGTAAGCCAACCTTGTGGGTCTAGCAATTTTAGATAAGCGCTTTCCAGTTAGAGTTTTGTCCATAAATAATACTTCATATTAAATTTTTCAAAAATAAATATCTCCGCTAGCGCTAATAGACCTAAATTTAAATGGCTTTATATGAAAGATGAAGAAAAAGTAGAGTCTCATTTCTAAAACTACCCAGTACAAAGAGAGTATTTATTATTGAAATTCACTATATATGTAACACTTATAAATTTTCACAAATGGCGTACATTATGTGTTCATTGAGTAAAATGTCAAACTTACAATCCTCAGTAGATCAATTTCTTGTGTTTTTTTTAACAGGAGATAAAATAAGACCTATTTCGTTTTCGAAAAGATAGTCTCAAATTCAAATAAACTCAATAATATGAAATATTTGTTTCAACGCATCGCAATATAATTCAAGATAACAAATGGCAGCAACTTTAATAATTTGTACCGCAATAATATTTTTTACTCATACATTGTTTTAAATCTCGGTGTTATAAAATTTGACCCACCCAATGGAGAATGTTGCATTTTTTGATACAAGAAAAATTCAAAATTAAATTACATGGGTATCAGTAATTCATTTTCTACATTCAATACATGTCAAATTAAAACTTTTTGACATGTGTGTGTGTTGAATGCTTTGACACTAAAAATTTCTTCAAGTTATCGGATACAAAAACTATACTAAGATATGATTAGACAATGAAATGTAACTTATATTTTTCAAGAAAATAGATACAAATAATTAATATTCTATTAAGAAATAAGAAGTATTTTCTACCCTTTAAAATATGTATGCAACTTTGAAAAAGAGCAAAAACACACATTATTAAATTTATGTTAAACTAGAAAGAAGTAAATACTCAGAATTATAAACTTTTATTTTTCTGTTGGAAGTATCATTTTAACTATCTCTATCACAATACAAAACTATGTTGCAAAAGTAAAGAAGAATAATTTTCTATGCATTGCATTCCAAATGATAGGCTCAAATATTAATCTAAACAATAGCAATTACTAAGAATCCTTAATCATAAAAAAAATGTAAAACTGGTTGGCACTAATTACATAGACTTCTCGTCATCTATGAGTCATGGAATAAGCTTTGATAAATTCCAGTTACACATTTATAACAAAGTTATTCTTAACGACGATAATAATATAGACACTGTGAAGTAAATAATATTATAAGTAGAAGTAATTCGTAATAATTTTGTGGAGAAACGTAATACAAAAGGACTGAAGACAATCATCTTCCTTTTTCCTTATGGAAGTATTATTTTGTAAATGTTAATAAAACGAATATAAAAATAAACGAACGAATATAAATCGAAAAATTTATACATATGTACTTATTAGAAATACTTAAAATATTATTTTATATTTACTTATTTTTTTTAAATTAAAAATATTATGATTTCTTCACAGAGAACTAAAATAAATTAGAAATAAAACTTAAAACAGACATTTGACGAAAAACGGAACAACATGAAACAATTTCAAAGACATATTTTCCTTGAAAATCTAAAAAGCACATATAATTTTCTGAAAAATAGAGTCAGAGAAATTATTCTCTCGAGAAACATTCAACCGCGTTAATATTATTATCTAGCCATTAGTAAAAAAATATCATTATTCATAGCAACCCACACGTCTCATACCACACTCACAGATTCAATGTATTGTTAAACCCTAATTAAAATAAAGTCTGCGTTATACAGTGCTTATATTTCTTGTTGTTTTTTTTTATCCTCGAACGATTTGACATTTGTCAGATTAGCTCCAGAAGGTTTTTGTCCACCGAATAATGTATAGCAGCAAGGGGATTGGATGTTAAGACCCCTTAGAAAGTCCGATGCATCTCAGAATGTGATCCGGTGAAGTTGGATGGTCACTGCATTTCCTACAATTGGGGTGGATTTTTCTACCACATTCAAAGAAAAGACATTTCAAGTGGCTACTTGTTAATCTAGTCAGAGCAGTGTGAGAGCCACGATCAAATTTCATTTCCATTAGAGAGCCAGGGAATGTTCCCGTGTACCATTGATGCGTAGGTGGAGTACACCGTGTTAAATTTAGTTTAGATCTTGCATTAGAGATTGTGCAGTTCTTGATAAGTGAGAGAAGTACCAGTAGCCGTTTCCTTCTAACTACCCTCTTCGGCCAGTCTATCAGCGATCTGAAAACCTCTAATGTTAACGTGATGGTATCTTTTGGAGATGGAAATAGTGGGTCGGAGAGATCTTCCTCAGTTGGTCCAGAATAGAAACGCTGGCTTCAGCGTTTGTGGAGAACCAGACACTCATATGTTGTAGTGCACACTGCGGCTGTCCGATAAAATCCATAGTTCCCTAAAATCGCGATTGTAAGACATGATAGCATCAAGCCTTATATGGATCACAATTAAATCACTCCTAAAGACAGAGCAAGTGTCAGCGTTGCGTTGCTTTATTGTAGTCTCAAGGTGAGGGAGGGAGTTCCTAATAAGAATACCACTGCCAATACGATCTTTTGTACGACTACCGTCAGTATAGCCTTGCACTGCCTCTTTAGGAATGGAACTAATAGTTTCTAGAGCCAGCGGTATTCATGGTGAGTCTGTTTGTTCGCAGGGGATTTTAGATCAAAGTGGAAGAAAACTATTCATCAGTCCAACATATTTATTGCAAGTACTATCTTTTTTTCCCCTAAAACAACTATATTATGAAAGTGATATATAATTTTCTTTCAATAGACCAAAATAAAAATTTATATAAAATAATAACGTTTTCAGTAAGAATTTAACAGGTATCCTGTAATATATTAAATGAATTTTGCACAACGAGAAGTTTTTTTAAAGATGTTATCTGTGTATTGTTCGCTTAGATTTACTTTCAGAATCTAAAGTCGTTTTTAAATGTTTTTACTTAACAGTATCGAGGAATTCCAGATATCTTATTAGTTCTGTTCATATGATACATAGATAACCGATTATACTTAAGTGCAATAATAAATAATATGAACTTTAATTATTAAAATGATAATTATGTTGAAGAAAGAAAATATAATATTTCAAATTAGTTATTATCTATATATAAAATTGTTTAATATTTGAGTATTAAAAGACCTTAATTATATATTTTTGAAATAATCCATGATTGCTCAAGCTTTTCTGATTTAAAAAATATTCAAGTTCGTGTTTAATATTTTATAACTAAAGTTTGGTTACATTTCTTGTAATTAACCATTTAACAATACATATTTGTGTTAATATAGGGGTTTACTTCATATGTGTTATTTCTAGTTTTATTGAAGTCTTGATCCATTACAGCAGATTCAATGTATATGCAGCCATCTTACTACAAAGAAATTTTTTCAAAAATTTAAATCACAAAATGATAAAATATTAAAAAAAAAACATTATTGAGGCTGATTAATAATAAATACATTTTCCAATATTTGAATATAATGTAAAATTTATATTGAAATAAGATAAGGAGTTGCTATGCGTAAGCGTTTTAGGTACATCCAGGATGCATATTTGAAACTATGCATATTTGAAAGACTAATGCTTCAGGGATATTCGATTATTTTAGCCATGATGAAATTATACATATTTGTGGGTTTGGCAAATAGTACAATTAGCCTAATCTGCAATTGTTTGAGCCTAAATAACTATTTAGATGAATGTTAAACATTGAGTTGAAACGAGGAGATTATCCAATTAAGTGTTAACTTAAGTAGAGTTAGCAAGCAATTAGCAACAGTATACTATTAAATTCGAAGCTTGAAATTTAAATGGATTGCTAAGTAATCAGTATGGTTTCTAAGCATTCCTCTGTTATTAATGTATAAAGAAAGATTTTAATCTTATATTAAGTAATGTGTTAAAGGTCTTATATCTGAAAAGATAATTCGAAGCAATCATTTTCTAGTTAAACAATATGCTGAAAACTCTTATACTCTAGCATACATATTGTTATAATAATGTACTTTATAGTGAAAACGATATTATAGACTCCCAAGCGTGACTTAATACACGCAACTCCCTGTAATTTATTATTGAGCACATAATGAGATATGACATCTTATGCTATTAATTGTCTTAAGTTATACAATTAATAAAGCCATTAAATACATTATCATCAATCACCAAATCAGTCGTGAATACTTTTATATACTGTAGAGATATGAAGATAATCTGCAGAAAATTGGCATTTGTATAAATTAATATTTTTACTTAAGTAATTGAAACTGACAATGAAAAAATCTTTGCACATACAAACATATATCAGAATTTATTCAGAGTGATATATTAATACTTTAAATTCAAATGTTTTAAATATAGAATAATTTATATACGTTATCTTTCAAGGTACCTAAAAATATTTTTTCGATGTAACAATGTAGCAAAAATTTCTTTAAACTCAAAATTAGACCTAAACAATTTTTAAAAAATTGTTTTTTGAACAATACATAAAAATGATATACAATAAGATCCCGATTAAAGCTGTTTTATTTGAATTGTGGGATTCACCGAAATTTCAAGCAGCGTTAGGCTTCCCGATATCCGAAGCAGTTCATCTGTGTTTCCTGCGGTGTTATACGAACGCATTTTTATCGTTAACATTTGTTGATGTTTTTGTAAATATAAATTTATATAATATAGCGATTGATTTAGCGACAAATATTATGAATTTTAGTTTTTACCATAGGGGGATGGGGTCATCGGTTCGTTCTAGATTATCTAATTTTTTCTAAACTCTAGGTTTTTCTTTGCATCTGTGGCTCATTTTGTATGAATCTAATTTTTGAATATTATATGTATATTCTAATTTTATCTAGTAAGTCTAACGCGAGACAAAAGTAGCATACACAATGATGAACAGACAGAGCTCTAACAAGCAGTTAATTTCTAAGAAGCAAAATATATGCGCATGCGCACGCAGTAATGCACAGTTCAGCAAAAAGGTTTCTTGGGTGCTGTTAAGTGGTGTGCATTTTATTTGTTTTTATATGTATATTCGTACAATGTTTCTATGTTTGTAAGAAATAACTTTTCGTTTTATTGTTTAAAAAACATTATTAATAAATTTAATGGTAAAATACCTGATCAATTTTCTATCCATCTTTCCCTAACCCCATTATTTACTTGATGAGATAACCTCGTTTAACGCTGTTTCAAATTACGCTCTACTTTGCTGGAATGTATACCCCGCGTTAAGAGGGGGGTCTAAAGAACTATAAAACTTAAAAAATACTTTCACACCATTCAACTTTCCAAAGGATACATTTACATTAACGGCAGAAAATGTAACCACATTCAGTAATACTAAAGAAACATATTCAATAAATAAATAAAATCTATATAAATATAAATGTATCATCTTATAGCAGACCTATTGAAAGCATAAATGAAATAAATGAGCATTTTTGCATACAGTCTGCATATAAAATCCTATATAATAATTTTTTTAAATGTGTTGCTATGAAATTTGCTTATAATGTGTTTAACGTATCACTAACAGGATACTTTTAATTTATGTGCCCTACTCAAAAGTGATTCAAAACAAGTTTAAAAATGAAACTCTTGTTCATAAATTCCATGAAAAGGATTAAAAAAGAAAATTTCAAAGATTTTCAGAATCTTTGTATTAGTTATTCTCACAGATCATTAATAAAACGCCCATTACCATCAAACAACAAATCAATAATGAGAAGCTTCAGTTGCAGTAATGAAACTTCTAAGAAACAGCAAAAATATACTGACTGCATTTTCTTTCTTCTACCAACCCATTGAAACTATTAATGGAAAAATAAAAAATGTATCGTTGGCTACACATCCTAAACTAGTATTTCCCTCTTAAAGAAACTTTTATAAAAGCCTTTTCGTGATCAAACCTTTCACGGCGACAAGAAGAAGAAAAAGTCATGCTCTGCCTCACAATAAATATTCTACTAAGCCGAAATGCCGACTTCAGCACTCTGGTTTAATCCCGAAATCTCATCACGTGCTCAAGAAAAAATACATATATCGCAATATATCTTTGTGAGGTGAGTGAAAGAAAGAATGAAAGACAGACGTGATGCTATCACCTTTCGGTGGGGGCTTCCTCGCCAAGGCCCATGCAGAGGGACTGTGGAGCAGATGAAACAAATTTTATAAGGGTTTTTGTGGCTCAACCTTTTGTCTAACCGCTTTACTTATCTGTATAGGGTAGAACGGTATAAGTCAAAAATTGTATAGAGAAAAAGTACACATATTGAATTCATTTTAATCTTATTTAAACAAATCTTAAGGTAAAGAGAGATTCATTCACATTTCTCGTAATTTTTTGTTCCACCACATCTATTAAATAAACAAAAGATAAACTTGAATCTTGATTATATATACATATACTTTTAAAAATATTGAATAGATGAAATAAAGGTTAAATAGTTAATCTAAACAAATATTCAGATAATTATCTTGACAATACAATAAAGATTAAATAGACATTTTTTTTTAAAAAAAAAGGAACTATATTTAGAAGAATTCAGAAAGAAAATACTTTTTTATAATAGAAATGTACAGACATGAAAATTCAGTTTATATACATATATATATATATATATATATGCTAGTGATTAAAATTAACGTACTTAACACAACATATGCGTTAACTGGGAAACTTCTCGATTGTCGCAATGAAATTCAGCATAAAGATATATTAGTACGATAGAAAGCACAAACAGCAACAATGTGAAAAAGATAGGAATTGTTACTTCAGATGTAGGTTGTACAAAAAACGATCAAATCCGAATACATATATCTCAGACAAAACGCGTCTAATAGGAGGCGTGACCACCGTGCACAGCTATACAAGGCTCATAATAGACCAGCAATGCTTTTAATGATATTTTTGAAAAAATGCTTGTGGTAATAATCTTGTTCTTCCATGCCGTTTTTAATGTGTGGAGGCTCCTGAGAGGGTGGTGAAGAGGAACAATGACTCATGCTAGACCATTGGTAGACATATTCTATAAGACTGAGAGTCAGATGATGGAGAGAAAATTACGGAATTTCATGTGAGTGTGCGTGTTATCTCCAGATGACCATTCTTTAGGAATCATTCTGAGTGGAACCTCAACTCATCGATGAAAAGCGCGTACATTCATTCTTGATGTATCTAAGATTGGTAAGCTCGGCTCCACTTAAAAGGGACTTTTCTTAGCAATGTGATAAGAGGGAACCGCACCATTGAACATGGAATGTAAATATCCTTCTCTAATTGACATCTGTATACTGTCTGCATGGCAATATTGTTTTTCAACGAGAAAGTATCCATATCTGCCTAAATCATATTGCATCTTAATACAAAATAGAGATCATGTGCAGGAGTCAATACTCTTCGGCTTCCTTGGTCGGACTTTTTGTTAATCGCACCACTTGTTTGGAATGGATTTCACATTTTAAGTATCGCTATTGGTGCATTTTGTAAGCATCGATTCTCCTCCACAAGAGACTGCTGAGCTTCAACCTTGTAATTGGTTATAAATTTTGTTGTTCTTTTTGTTAAAATAAGTTCTTCAGACCTTTCTGGACAGCACAATTTATTGAGGACAAATTAAATAAGACGATTATGAATACTGCACTCAGCATAATTTCAGATCATCCAAGTATAGATCGAGGTGTGGTCCCCTGGAAGTAGTGCGTTGGAAGAAGCGGGAAAACGCGTGGGCGCATCACATAGATATCCTTACGCCAGAAAAAATAGTTCACTCGCTTCAACCCAAGAAATTTTATTAATTCATTCAAGCGATTATGATAATTTATTTTCGCTGCAAACTGTTCAACTTCCAGGTTTTAACGCAATATTCACAACATTACAGGCAAAATTACAGATTTTTAAACTATCAAATTCTTTATTCTGCTTTATTCAAAACTAGTGGTTAGCAATGTTTAATTCGTTCTTCAAACTATATAAATTACAAATCTTATCCATTTCACTTAAAAAAATTTGGAATCATGATAAAAGACGCGTCAATGACTTCAACTTTGAACACTAGCATGTGTATTAAATCAAAGAGTGTAAGCTTAATAGAGAGCAACTGGAAAGCTCCGTGTTTCAAATATTTGATTTAATCTTTATATTTTTACTTTTCATTTTCTTACTCGGAAATAAAGATTTTCTCTCTCATATTCGTATGAAAAATATTTACAAAACTTTCATAAGCTCATTTCAAAGAATTTTACTTAATAAGATTATATTTTTAATACCTAAATTCTGTTTTCTTACTTTTATAATGCGAATAAAGTAAATTGAAATTAAAATTTCAATTTGGTTTTAAGTTTTAAATTAAATGTGTGAACTATAATAAAATAATATTTTTAAACTTAAAATTTTTTTTTGGTTTATAAGAACATCATAGATGTGAATACATTCGTGCATATACTGTATATCAGTATTAATAGAACTTTAAGCTATTTTTTAACGAATATAACTTGATGTTATCATTTTTTTAAATGAAAATTGAAATCATTGAAATTCAAAGGGACCTTAATTAATGTAAAAGAGGTTTAAATTCAATGAAAAGCTCAACACAGATATTAAACAGCGGAATTTATAATAGATAAGTGAACTGTCTTTTGAATATTTGTTGATGTTTTCAGCATTCATGAAACAAATATCACTTTTTGAAATTTAAACTATTAGATTTATAAATTTCCTTTGAGATTTTAAAACAAATCTATATTCTTCAAAAACCACAATAATGAAATAAATCAGCTAATAAAAGCAATGGACAGTCATCAACCCAATTTAGCGAGAAACTTCTATTCGTCTTATAAAATAACGGCAAGAACAAAGCTCATTCGAATGCAGGGAACAGAAACAAAGAACTGTGTCCAACTATTCCTCCACTGCAATGAGCAGAAAAACCACTAAGAATCATTTATACTGATGACTGTCGACTAATCGAAAGTCTTGTTTAATACGGACACCGATGTCCAACTCTACTTGGGTTTGTTTTTGTTTCTTACTGTAACTTTTTTAGGGTGAAATCAAGAAAAATGAAGAGGTGTTTTCCAGTTGTTTCCTGTTGTTAGTTTGGTGTCATTTTAAACAACGCAAAAATAACTAATGAATTCAGGAACTTGCATTGTCTGACTACTTTGCAATTAAATGCTTGATATACATATATATAAATGCAAGTAAGGATTTATGACAATAGGTGCCTTATACTGATAACATTTTTTTTAAAATTTGAATTATAACAAATAAAAAACAAATGGAAATATTGGTGATAGCTTTCGCAGTTAAACTTTCTATAATTTCATTGTAGCGTTTCTAACCACATAAATATAAGTCAAAACTTTAACTACCTCAGTTTTTAATTTTTCAGCAATTGAAATGTAATTTGTCAAATATTTTCATTGAAGAATATTTACAATAATTAATACAAATTAATGAATATTTGAATTATCAGTTACGTTATGTTCAAAAAGCGCAACCCAACCCAATTCTATTTGCGAGCATATATATATATATATATATATATATAGTATCATAAAATGAAAAAATACATAGTATAATAAATTGATAATACTAAATTATACCACTAACAAAGCTAGAAGATACAAACCAGATTTCAAGAAACATAACTATAAAAATGATGGAAAAGTATATTGTACAAGAATTAAATAAGCGTATGTATAACAGGAAACAAAGTTAGAACTTTAAAATGTAAGAAACCAGAAGAGTTAATAGACTAAAATGGAGACCTATTTTAATTTTTAAAGCTGTTGCTGAATTAGGATCAGCAAAATTAGGGTTAAATATATTTTACGGATCCAACCTTCCTCGCACAGCAGAAATTTTCGCCATAATAGTAAAACATAACCATATTGAAAAGTTAGGCCTAAAACCAACCACGTGTAGTTTGCAACCGACAGAAAAATAAAATAAAATTAATATAAAATATGAAAGACAATGATTCTTAAAAAGATGAATATAAAAAAATAATTGTGAAAAGGAAAAATAAAACAAAAACTTAAATGATATATGTATATTTATATGCATACATATAATATATTACATCAGTTTATATACATATACATATATATATATTTAAAAAAACAACCAAAACGCGTTCGCAGCTGTAAATTTTTGGATCGCTTTTTTCTCTTGTTTATACACATTTATCTCGTTTACTTATTTAAAACTAATACATCTTGATTACTATATATGAATTTTATTCACAGTTCATAGACTCAGAAAAAAATTTAAAAAATTAGATTGAACTAAATAGAAATTAAATTGCCAAAACATTAAGAACTTAAAAAAAATAATAATGATAGTACATATAGTATAAATTGAAAAATTGCGAATCATTAATTAAAAAAAAACTTTTAATTTGTTTAATATTTTTGGAGTACTTATGAAAAGTTATAAACTATAAATGAAATTTTTCGCAATAAAATTTGTTTCCTTTATAAATTTTGTGGGGTAAAAAAATAAATTTTCAAACTTTGCAATGGCAAGTAATTTTATGTGTTCTTTCGTCGTTATTGATTTTATACATTTTATTAAATGATCTAACTAAATGGATACCCATGTCATAATTGTTTTGTGGTTATGGCTTTTTTAACTAAATAATCTATTTTATCTGGGTTTTTTGCAATTGTGGAATGAAATCAATTTGTATCCTCTTTTTAATACATTCATGTCTCTGTCATCCCATAAGCAATTAAATATCTCATTTACATCGACATACTTTCTATAAAAAAAATTAACTGCATACATTTTAAGAGAAATGTGTTAACTTTTTAAAAGTCCTTTTGTTTATTACCTTCATTTACTTTTAATAACAAGGGGAAAATTATAAGCTAATAAACGTAACTAGAATAATTTTTTTTTAAATTTAAAGTTTTAGCTTATGTTTAATGCGAATGGTAATAAATGTTTCTTAAACAATGCTATACAGTTTGAATTAATCGAGACAAATGGAAAAAAAGTGATTTTTTTTTCTAAAACCTTAGCTTTTTATCATTGTATGTCTTAAACATACTGAACAATCTGTATAATAGTACGAAGTATGTCTTACTTTAGCATAAATGACCTCTTGACAACCCGTCTGGGCATTAACTCTACTATAGCTCACATATTCTTGATTTCATCATCGTGGAAACACACTAGTATAGCCCTTTTAATCATTTGCTTTTCTAAAGAGGGATTTATCTTAGCAAAACGATTCTTGAGAATATGCCATCAGTTTAGAATATGATTTAATGTCTGGGTAATTTTCAAGCCAATCGAGCACTTTTATTTTATTTTTTTTCGTAAAAGTATGGACCAATTTCGAATTATGACAAGGTGCGAAATCATGTTGAAATGTTTCATCAAATGTTTCCATGAATATGGAACAATCCTACTACATACTATTACTATATATTTGACAGAATTCATCATGCATATAAGATGATCTAAGCTTGCAGGGACATTTGTTTTGAAAATAAACCCTAAACATCTGTTTAGATGGGTGTTTTACAATCTGTTGGGTATGATCTGGTAACACAAATTTCAACTTCACTTCGTCTAACTACCCTTGATTTATATCCCTGCACAATAAATATTTCATCACACAAAATCACCTTCTTCCAGTCGTTAACAGTCCAAGATCGGTATTTTTTGGCCCATGCTAAGCGTTTCCTCCTCATCTTCTGAGTTAGAAATATTATTTTTCCTCAGTCTTGTTGCTGTAAGGCCACCTTCCAGAAGCATTTTCCGTGCATTTGAGGTGCTCGCTTCAACATCATTATCCAATAAATCCATTCAAAGGTCTATGTTTGTCTTTCTTGGATTTATTTTGCTACTTCTTATTAAAATTTTATAAAATCTTGGAGTAGTTTTCCACTTGCGCCCACATTTTTCTTTTCTATTTGGAGGCGATGATCCAGAATTTTGAAATGTTCTTAAAACACTTAATTCATTCACACCAACTGCCATACTTATTTCTCTCACAGTCATAGAAGTGTGTTCATTATGAACGATTTATTTTAGAACGGTTCCTCGGAGTAATATCTATTTTTATATAGAACGCAAAATTGAAACTACCAGCTACCACTCTGAAAGGCTCATGACTAAGCTCCTGATAAATTAAAATGAATACATTATAGTCAAAGTCGATCTGTCACACTACCTAAAAGCAGATGTTACGGGTTTGAGGTGGTTGAGGACACACCACTAGTAATCACATATGAACTCAAACAAGTAAAACATGTTTGTCCCAATTAATTCGAACAGTATAGTACTGTTACATTAGTAAAAAAAGTTCCTTTTATTTATAGTTGTGCAATGCCTTTAAAAATCTAAGATACAAGAGCATAATGTTTAGCATTAAGAAGTTTGAAATATATTTTAATACTCGTTTAATTAATTCATTCTTTATTAAGAATTTACATACAAATAAGCTTATTTTATCATTATTTTGTATATATTTAATTATGACGTACAATATCGTAATAAGGAATGTTCAAAAGGAGTTTTTGCAGAGGTCCATTAACATCCCTATTGTCAATTTTCCCTGTTTAAAGAAAATACGAAGAAGTGCAGTAATTAATTGGAAATAAAGCATGTTACAACCTAATGTTACGTCCCATCTAACAAAAAGTTATTAACTTAAAAAAGCATGCAACCACACAAACTGGCGCATTTCCAAATCAGACATTGTACCATGTGCAACAGCAGAAAAAGAATGGATCCACTAGAGGCAAAGATAGTACGAAAAGGTAGAGGAGGGGGTCGTTGAAAAGACAGGGTTGAGTCTGAATAGCAGAAGAGAACAACAACAGGGGAAAAAATTCAGTTTTCAACATCGTTCGCTAAGTAAACGCATTAGACCTTCGCTTTGCCAGCCCTCATTAGGGAATGTGTCTTCCGGAATAAAAGACGGATACGACGGCGTCAATGGGTAAAAAGAAAGGGGAAATATTGGAAAAAAGGATATAAAAAAGTTTGATTTTTTTCCTAAGAAATGAATTACATCCCAAAGCCTGCTGTTAAGTGTGGAAAAAACACAAAAGTACTCTCGAATCCCAAGCGTATCATAATACATTCTCTCATTCATTTTTCTGGTACTTTAATTTTGATTTCGGTATCCATCCAATAGTCACAATGGCACATTGCTCTTTCACCTATTTGATGTTTGGTACAACACATAATGAAACAAATTCATATAACATAAGTATTTTTATTTTAAAAATTGCTTAATGATTTGGATCAAAATTGCAGGAAATATCTGAGGACTTGAGATAGATATATTTTTATACTTCGATAAGAGTATATTTCAAAATTTTATTTTCTTTACTATGTTTTATCATAAATTTTGATGCAACAGGATTATTCAAAAATGATTTTCTCTTTTTATTTTCAACTCCATAAGGGATACAAATTTGCATATCTTGTAAAAAAGAATTAAAAAAAAAAGCATCAAGTTTTTAACATGAACCGATATACATAAAACTTGTTACAGCTGTTTTTTGGATTCCTTTTCAATATCTGAAGTAATGTGAATAAAAATACAGAAAATATTGTAATAATTCACAAGAAGGAGAAAATTCATTTTTTTTCCAGTTCAATATACTTTTCGTAGAAGTTTATTGTTTCTGATTCCATTTTTTTAATCTCAAATTTTTTTTTATAATTATCTAAAATCAATTTAATCGCCCTAAAGAATGAAAGCAAATAAGCATTCATTTCCATCATCTGTGACAAATTATTCGAATACAAAATCTTAACCTTTATTTTGTCATCAATTATTTCTGTAATTTTTAATTAAGTTTCAGTAATTGCATACGGAGGCAAACAAATATGTAGGCAAAATGACCTTTACAGTCATCTAGCAAAGCAATTAAATAATTTCTTTCTTTTACGATCGATAAATTTTCATTAGTTTAAACAAGTTATAATTTTAAAACACGTTCTTACTACTTTTTCTTTAACAAGAATTTCTTACTGCAGTAATTCATTTTGCTTAAAAGCTTTAATCTAATTTTACTTTTAAATATTCTTACACATTGTCTAAAGCAATTTGAAACACATGAATGTATATAATTAGAGTTGTTATGATACATTTCAAAGTATTGTTTTAAATATATTTACTATTTGATTTGTAGCACTTTCTAAATTTCTAATTATTTACTATATGATTTCTAAATTTCTCTGCATATGTTTATATATATTATACATGTATATTATTGCTTTTAAGAAAAGAAATATAATTTTAATACCATTTTCATAATTAATTTAAGGTAGCTTGAAAAAAATATTAAGTTTAAAAGTCATTTTATTATTAAATATTGTTTTTTGAAGCAAAATATTTGTTAAAATTTAAGTATTTCTAATTGCATTTGAAATGAAATATTTTATAATTTAATAAATTTACCTATTTCAGATTTTTTTTTATGAACGCAGTATGATAATTACATAAAACCCAAAAGAAAATGTTGAAAGTAAGGTACCAAGTTCTATTGTTAACCAATTTTATTATAATCAATGAACGAAACATATTGAGAACATTAAGAACAAAAAATAACAATAAAAATTGGAATTAATATGTCACCTTACACTTTATAATATAAACAATGAATAAAACTGTCGTATATATCATAATTATTAAATGCGAAGTATAATTTTGTTCATTAAAAATACCCCAATACTAAGGTATCCGACTACTTGCGTCAACTTTTTTTGTTACAAAAAAATGGAGATATGGGGGGGGGGGAGTTTTGAGGTTGTTAAATTTATTCAACACATTTTAAGAAAAATGTACTAACATTAAGAGAAAAACAAATTATTATTTAATAAAATTGGCAAACATTTACAAAATATTTCATAAACAGGGTTCACTTTGCACAAAAAGTTTATGAACAAATTTTAAATTTTTCAAATGTAAAGTATTGCTTTGCTATTAATTTTTGAAATGACCTTCAGAATATTTTAATTTTCACAAAAAACTAGAGCACTTAATCTTAGTTATTATTTGAAACTGCTTAAAGAAACAGCGATTATATTCACATAAGAGACTGTAAATTTTGTAATAAGATAGTGATTGATAAATCTTAAGATTAAGTCATTTCTACTATTTTACAGAACATTCACAAAAAATTTCAGTTAATTATTTTCAAAACTTTTTCAGCATTCGCTGTCCCCGTCTGAGCATTTTCAAAATAACATATTTCAAGCCAAACGCGTTTTAAGGAATAACATCTTTGTTAAAGTAAGGCATCTGCTTTTTCTAAAACACAGATTTTGTTTCAGAGACCGGAAAATAATAAACTGGGTATTTTTATAAAGATAATAAGATTGCCTAAAAAAGTCATAAGAAAATGTGTCAATTTCTTTAAAATTCACTATTTGAGGGTAGTCGTATATTTTAATGAAGTGTTTTCTCACAGTTATTTATATGATTCTATTAGCTGGTTAAGATGCAATAAATTATTAAACATTCCATAATGATACACATTTTATATTATGGAAAATGGGGCACCCCTTTCATGTTTTCATTTTATACCATTTCACCAGATCCTAAGCAGAAAACTCTCTGAGGACGTAGCTTGAAAATCACGAACGACAACCCCGTGTCTGACGACATCCTGGAATTTAATTATCGCAGTCGCTTCATCTTCATCTCTCCAAAGGAATGACGTAGAGACATAGAAAGGGTTCACATGAAGCGATTGACTTTCTAACTCGGACGAACGTACCTTAGCCTTATGACGAATATTCCCTCCCATCCATCCTTCCTATTAAACAATCCAAACCTGTGTGTATCTGGCAATTTCCCATTAGTCGATGTTAAGCAAATGGTAATTAGAAAGTTTGCTCATCCAACCACACGAATACGCCAGACTGAGACTTCATGTGGCGTAGTCAGTGAAATATTACCCTATCTCCGACAGAGCTGATATCCTAGTGATGTAGAGAACTCCTGTTTTAAAAGCAACACTGTTAAATTATTATTTAAATGTAAAATTATGAAGAAACTAACTTGCAGTAATCGAGACATTACATTAGTGCATAAAAACTTTGTAAATTGATACATAAAAATAAGGGTAAATGCATGCAATTTTATAAATGTTCACTAAAAATAGTAATAATAATAAATGGCATAAATACATTAAATGAATTAAAATATTTAAGTAATGAGTCTGTAAAAATTTAAGTAATGAGTAACTAAAAATTTTGAAAAATTATGAACAGCGACCTTTTTTAATCAATTGTTACTATCATTTTACAGTCAGTCAATATCTAAACCAAGCAGATAAAACTTTTCATTAAGTACATTTAATGGAATTACTGTAAACATTAAAGCTCAGTACTTCATTTATAAACCGGAATTTCATTCATTTTATTTTCGAGAAAAAAGTAGGGGCGAAGTTTATACAACCAGTTCAAAAGAGAATTTCAGTCAAAAAGGTGTTGGTTGCATAAATATTATTTTAAATAATGTTATATATTACTAAGACTAATGTTTAGAATTTTTGATACTAAAGCAAAAATTCAAATTAATGTGGTAATGATAAAATAAGATATAATTATTGTTTGGTACTCTCTCTCACTAACGTTTTGATTGTTTAAAGTATAATGATAAGGGTACTATATTTTTGGAAAAAAGAATATTTAAAGAAAGTATTAATAACTATTTATATATTTTATAGAATTTTTTGTTACATGAAAAACTTTTAGTTATTTATTTTAATTTTTACTACTAGCTTTTCTGTTAGATCGAAAAGGAATTCCACTCGTTTGTCTCGATACCCCTTTCGATGAAATTTCCAAGGTCACATTTCGTTGTTAAGGTATTTAATAAGACTGTTACATGGAGAAACTAAACAGGGTTATTTTAAAGATACACTCCTTATAATTACCCGTTCTAATCACAATAGCGCACAATTAACAAATTAAGACAATGATACTTTTTTAAATCTTTTATCGTAATTATCTAGAAAATGCATTGTGTATATTTTATACCTTGGAAACAAATAGGAGATAAAATATAAAAACAAATAAAATATTTTCTCCAACCATAACAAAATTCAATTTTATCTTTTTACCTTTTATCTAACTTGAGGTACAGGAACAAAATCCTATAATTTTGTTAATTTTACACGCATATGTATTTAAACTAATTTAGTTCACTAGTTTTTAAAAAAAATATATTTAGTATTTAGACATTACCAGCATTAAAAATATTAAATATTTGATTCAACACATTAATACTTACGATTAACCATTTAAATTGTTATAATGTAAAACATCACATTCCGAAATATTTTTTAATAAACATACCCCATTTAATAAATGTTGCTATGCAATAAAAAAAGGGCGAAAACAGATGCTTCATTATTCATTACAATATTTTTTCAGCATTCCTCTCAGTATTTAGCAAAACAGAAATTCTCAAAAAGGATTAATTGCTTTTATTCTATTTCTGTAAATACGCGAGATAAAAAAAAGTTAGTACAAATACTTGAGACATAACTACTTAAGTTTTTTGTAAGGATAATCTTCTTCAGATTATACTTCAAAGCCTTTAAATCGAAAAAGAGTTTTCAATGAATGTTGTGAGCTCAAAATGTCAATTTCAATCAGTTACACTTCACGGAACATGAATAAATGACATAAATAATTCAAATCCAGTGTTTCCAACAAAAGAATTCTTTTCGAGGGAAAAAATAAAAGAAGTAAATAAAAGTCTTGAGCAAAATTGAAGATGTGTTATAGAATGAATAAAGAACTTTCTTTCAAGGAAAAAACAGTAAACATTCCAAATCATTTTAAAATAGAATGAACACAAATTATATGTAATATTTTTGCGGTAAATTGTATTGATAAATATTGTACTAAGTAAATTATTTGATAGTCACATTTAGAATTTTATATTCTTGGTATATTTAAATGTTTTATTAGAAATATTCCACATTAGAGCATTTATTTATTTATTTAAAATGTAAACTCTTGTTTTTATATCATGAATACACCGATGGGGGAAAAATCCCAACACCAAGTCAAACGTATTTTAGATAAATAAATTTTGGCATTTTACATTTGTCTACGTAATATATTTAATTGATTAAAGTTTCAAGATCAGAGATTAATGGAAGTTCGAGAAAAGCCATTTCACAAATGTGAAGTGATGATGCATTGATAACCGTTGTTACTGCCTGAATTCAGAATGCAGACGTGCATGTAATATGCCGTATAGGTAATAGACATAATTTTTAGAAATGGAATTACTTACCTGTTGCACTTAATTAAGCAATATAAGGGCGTTCATTTTGGGATGGAGTAGCCATTCAACGATGTTCCATTCGCTCTCCATTGAGAAAATAACTGATGGTCTAGCATGCCAAAGCAACACATCAACACTCTAGATCATGTTGGGTTATAACAGAGGTAGAAGGTGCACGTTTTCCTGTTGGAGCCCCCCCCTCCCCTTGAATAATATTCCTAAATGGCATTTGGTATCAATAGACCAAAAAAAATTTGCAGTCAGGATACGTTGAGTAACCACAAGAGTGCTTCTGCGATTGTAGAAAATTTCCCAGACCCTAACTCTAGCTGTAGGGATAGTGAATCTAGATGTAGACGGGAGCTTGATGCTATTCCTCAAACAACCAATCCGATACTGCTCACTGTGTCACTCGGGTGCTAATAAAAGACATAATTTCTTATGTAGATGTACTACAATGTTCCATAGCCTTGCAATGAAAATAATGTTCTTTTTGGTCAGTGGTGAACCATGTGTGTTTGAACAACAGATTTTTTTTATAGTGCTGTAGCGGTATCATCTATATAAACCAGTAACAGCCTCCAAACTGAAGTGATCATTTTGGCCCAATGGTATGTTACGTGCATACGGAACCAAAGGTCATGGGTTCCATCCTTCGGATAAGCGCCATTTCATTGGTGACCCGCATGTAATCTGAACATATAACCTTCTCATTGGTGACCCCGTCTAAATTAAGAAACAATGAAACGTTTTAAACTGTCGTGGTACCATCTAACTGCAAAAAGAGCAACTAAAACTCATCAGACTAACTTGAGGA
The DNA here is from genome assembly GCA_019973975.1 of Trichonephila clavata. Lineage (NCBI taxonomy): Eukaryota > Metazoa > Arthropoda > Arachnida > Araneae > Nephilidae > Trichonephila > Trichonephila clavata. The sequence goes on from BMAO01032843.1 coordinate 109,349, forward strand.
CACTCCTCCGACCAACAGCAACCATTCACACGCTCTCCATAACAGCTATATCGTTTGTTCGCCAAGCCACCGACTCACTGGTGGGAGAGTGTGTAGCGGTATCATCTATATAAGTCAGTGACAGCCATCGGACTGAATTGATCATTTTAATCCAGTGGTATGTTACGTGCTTACAGAACCGAAGGTTGTGGTATCTGTCCTTTGGATAAACGCCACTTCAGTGCCATCTCGGGACCAAACAGCTGCGAACAATCACATACACATTCTTAACAAACATTTCTGCAGTATTGGAAATAAAATTCATCTTTTCTTAGCACTATTATATGCTTCATTTAAATCTGGGGAGTTATTGATAGTCGCTTCTTCATTTTCTGAAAGGTTACTCTTGTCTAACATCAACTCACTACGTCAAATCTGAAAGATAAATAAAGCTCACGAACTTAACATAGTGTAATTAAAGTGCATGTGATTTGCATGTTTAGAGGGGTGCTACTAGCGCCGCACTTATGCATCAAATGTTGAATCGTTGAAATGTATAAACACCTACTAAATTTAAATTACCTTGTACAACTTTTTAGTGTTGAGATATTTTTTTTTCCATCAGTGTATATTTCGAATATTTCTGAGTTGATTATATGATTTTTTAGCAGCGAAAAAGAACGAAAATTTGTGAATTAAAAAAAAAAGTGTAATTTTTTTAACCAAAAATAATTACATTTATTGATATAGAATGACCGGGAAAATGAAATGGTATGTTAAATTAACCTCTAAACACCCAACAAAAAATGATGGATAAAAATGAATAAAAATGTCAATTTCTGCTTAACGCAAGTAAACCTACAGTTTCCTTCTAAAACTTTTAAAATTGCAATAAAAAATATATTCCCTTTATTTAGGTTAAATTTTTCCATTTTAAATTTAATTTTTTAAAGAAATATTTGAATTATTAAAAGAATAACGGAAATGTTATAATGTGACAGTTGTGAATGACATTTTAAACAAAGATTCTAATGTTTACGTCTTATTAAAAGGTAACAAGAGAGCTCTTGCCAATGGACCTCTTAATTATGATTCATGATCAATTGACGCAAAGCACCCTTGAGTGTACATCCTACTATCGTAATACATATAATATGTTTACAAATAAATAGGACGAGCCTCTATCTCTCGACAGATTTCAAGTGAATCAGCAACCCGACAATGATGACAAATCTTTAGCAGAACCAAGACTAAAATATTGGACAACACCGTTGGTCCTGAACTTATGACCTATAGCAGGAATGGGCAGACTTTTTCAGGGTACGGACTACTTCTAATTTTTCAAGGTGTTGCGGTCCAGCCAGTTTCAGTGGCACACGCAAAAATTGAGGGGAGGGCCCACGGGTCCAGACCTACCTCCATAGCCCATAATTTTTTCGATTGATTATAACCCATGTAGTATATAGTACGTAAAATGTAATAAAGTATTTGTATTAATATTTTTTATTAATTAAAGCTAATTATTTATTCAATAATTTATTGCTTACTGTTCTTTGCTTCCGGCAATCTACAAAATGAAAAAAAAAACATTATTTGGCAGCGTATTGGAGTAGGATATGAGAATAGTAAACATTCCACACTGGACCACCGCGCCGCGTCCCCTTTGAAAAATCCACGAGAGTGCCTACTGCTCAAAGTAGTAGGTGTGGTGAGGTAAGGAAAAAGTCACAACAATATTCATTATTTAATAATAAATACGGAATACATACTTACCACCATAAATAAAATGAAAAACTCACTTTTTTAAAACCACGTTTGAAAAACGTTTGAAGCAAAACGCAAAATACAAACAAAATAATAATAATAGCCACAAATATAATAATATCTAAAGAAGCATTTTTTATTATCAAGCAATTCAAAATACATTCAGAAATAAAACATTTTCATCTAAAGTTAGTTCTCGTAATTATAGTCAGTAAAAGACGCAGTCTGCGTTCTTTCGGCCAATCTTGAATATTTCCGTATACAATTACTAAAGGCTAATCTTCAGGGGGTCACTCCAAATTGTCTTGGCGGTCCACCGGCCGATCACGTTCAGCGTAATGCCCACCCCGGACCTATAGGCTGCTCAACTACTGTGATTGTGTAAAAAGAAAACAAAAAGTTAATAACATTTCTGTGTGTAACATAAAAACGAATTATGCGTTAACATGAGCGTGCTGGAAGAGCTTTCTAAACTGTACAAAATGACCGAATAAAAAAATAATAATAAAAATGAAACTCGGCTTAAAACAGTATAAAACTTTTGATTGGTCCTAACAAATAAAATTATTTTGCTACCGAAGGAAATGCATATACAAAACAAGCACAGATAATTTGTTTTTTAAAACAATTTACTATACACTTCTTAAGATCAATACATTTTTCATTCCAGCATAAATAAACACTCTTTTTTTTTTTGTTCGCCAAAGTTCTTTTGTTATTGTTTCCTTTCTACTTGTTTAAAGCATCTCACGCCCGTAGAGATGAATTGACTGCGGACTGGTAAAAACCTCATGGGTATACAATACATACACACGTTGCACTTTAAAAAACCCACTTTCTAATCCTGCCCTCACAGCGGGTGAACAGTAGAGAAGTTACAGTTACGGAAACGAGTATACTCAGGCAATTAGGCACATAGAAATTCGTCCGATCTACCATGGCGTTAGGGGACGGTGAAGCACCAAGTGAAACATGCTTCATTAAATGCATTGAGAGCTCTACTCCCGTTGCTTTCAGCATATTTATCAAATAATCCATTCACTGAAATTGAGCTAAGGCTGAGGATTGTGCGAAAAGACCCTTTGTTTGAAATTTATCTGCAGATTATTCGACTGAACATTCTCTCTTATGGGTAGTTATAGCAATAGTATATCAGATAAAAGCACCTTTCACAGAAGTAGGCATTTTAATACGAGATGTTATCGAATTATAATATATTTGTAAAGATATTTTCATGCTAGTGAATTAAACCTTTTAATCAGCTTATCTATATTTGATATAGGAATATATGTTGGCATATAAACATTTGAAAAGATAAACATTGATATATATATATATATATATATATAACTTCATAATTATACAAATACTTTTTTAAAAATAAATGCGTGTTCAATCTTAAAACCGAACTGAATTGAATTGCATAAGTGATTTATTATAGCAATCACACAAAAGACATGTAATAATGAATTAAATTGCATCCTGAAATTTTGCTTACAACACTATGCGATACATTAAAGCCTCAATAAATCTGTTTTGTCTAAGTCCCGCATTGGCTTTCCACCTCATTTTATTAGCCAAAGTATAGTTTACATATTTTAACTGCTTTCATTTTAACAGGGTGAGCAGTACGAAAGAAAGGATATCATAAATTAGGTTTAAAAAGCATTTTTAATGCGATTTCACAAGCCATTTGCATGTGTGCATTAGCATAATCTTAGTTTAGGTTTTACATCTTTGTTTAGAAGCATTTCCTTAACATTTTTTTTTTAAATTCACCTAAATATATAATTTATCTTAATTTTGATTACCTGTATGTAAGTACTGAAACAAAAACAATGAAAACATTTCGTATGCAAAATACTTAATTTATCCCCTCATTAACAAAACTACAATACTAGAGGTAATTCTATTTTCTGTTACACGTAGTAGAGTATAAACAAATACCTCCGAGGTTTACAAAGGTTCACACGGTTTTGCCCGGTTAAAATTTGCACTATAATCAGATCAGATATTAAAAAAATTATCTTCTCGGATATATTTTTTTATTACTCTCAGCAAATTAAAATAAGTTCCAATAAAAACTGTTTAATTTATAGTAACATTTCATCTTTATTTCTTTTAATAAGGATTAAATAGCTCTGGAGATAGGATACTGTAAGGAGACTTGTTTTATTTCGTTGGAAATAATGAATGTCCATCAAGTTTATGCTGTTAAAATAGAGTTTTAAGTTGTATTACAATTGAAGTAACAATTCTTTCTTCCTGGGAACATATTAAGGATATAAAAGCTGTATCTAGTGTCTTACTAAAGTATTTATTTGGAAGAAACACATGTAACAAGTTAAATTTTGTATTTTCCAAACTGAATTAAAGTAGTTTGTTTCCAAGTAAAGTTCTCAAAATAGAATGCATTTTACAAAGCTAATGAAATCACTTCAAGGATTCTAGAAGCATTGCAGACATCCCAATTCACTATTTTTAGAGAAACTTTCTCAAATTTGTAAGATTTCTGATGCGAATAATTCTACTTATTAACTTGGACTTTGCTTAAAATAGAAACTCTCAAATTTAAAATGCATTTAAATCATTATCTCAGCGAGTATTTAAAATATGAATAACATTCAGTTTAATATATTTTTATTTTAATTTTTAATCAGAATAGAAAATAGATACTTTAATAGTGTAATTTTTCTGGAGAGGAGTGAATTAAAATTTCATAACGTCAAGTACTTATTTTTAAACATTATGTAGATACATTTAATCATTTTTTTTATCAAACTTTTAATATTTTGAATTTTTTTTTTAGATCTGAGAATATTATCAGTTTTAATATATATATATTTTAGAAAGGTGAAAAAATATTTATCTAGGAAAAAATTTGTACATTTACAACTTTTAATGCATTATTTAAAATAATAACTGGAATAATAACAAATAAAATGTAAATATGATTCAAATCTATTATACAGAAACGTACACACAATGGAAATTTTTAATATCATACATCAAGAAAAGAAACCTATTCCACCCAAAAGATTATCATGTACAATTTACCACCATTTGAAATTATTTATACATTCAATTATCTAAAATGCTTCTTTTTTTAAAAAAAGTTTTACATGCATTAACTTTTTTAAAATTGATTATTTATTGTAAATATATCCGTGAATTATTGCGCACGAACTAAAATAAGGAATTTTACATTTAGCTTCTTCTTACAAATCACAAATCACTTTTATGACAGTCCTCCTACGTTCTTCTTACATGTTATTTAGTAAATGAGAACCAAGTATAATAGATTTAGATTTAAGTACGAACAACAAACGTATGCAATCATTTTATTTGACTTCATATTCCATTAACCAACATACCACGCACACGGATTTTATTTTCTTGGATCATAAAGAATACCATAATTTTCTACATAATTCCCCAAAGACTAATAAAAAAACAAATAAATAATAAAAAAGGATGTTATTTCTATGTTATTTTAGTTTTTCTTATTCCAATTCTGAAAAAATGCTTAAGCCTTTTCAGTAAAAATGATTAGAAAGTTATTTTATATAAAACCTTATTTATTATTTATTTCTACGTTATTGTTTTAGTAGATTGTGAAGATGGTTGGGGTAAAATCATAATATAAAAAATTAAGACTATTTAGAACAAGGCATTTAAATAAATAAATATATTTATTTTATATTTTCGATCAGACTATGTTCAAACATATTCAATAATGTGTTGAAAATTTTTGAAAAATGATAATTTTTTATAACAATTAAGGAATTAGTTCAGAGAAGAAAAAATATGCTGATAATATATTAAAAAAAACATTAAATGACAAAAAAATAATATCGCAATTATCTCGTTAAATTCATTGGTCAACATAATGAAACTTAAACCTTTTAAATGTAACAGTTTAAAAATAAGTAATTTTAGCCATGAAACGTTTCAAGAAAATCTTATTTTTCAACACATGTGCGAAGTCCAAAAATATTTACAGATGCACAGAAATTCTTTTAGATTCAGAATTTCAAAATTTATGAACAAAACTAATTTGTGTGTATATATAAATTATTCAAAATAAAAAAAAACCCTCAGATTTATACACAATTTATAAAACTTTTGATTGGTTTATTTGTTACCATTGGTAAAATTTCTTTATGTAAATGTATTAACAAGTATGGACTACTAAATTTATTTATCGAGTTTTTTTTTTTTTTTGCACATATTGTCTCATAATATAATAACGCTAAGCATTTAATAATTTTTAACGATGTTAAAACTATACTGTATATTTGGATGTGAAATTTATAAAATAAATGCTTTGAATATTCATGAAAGCAAAAGCTTCATCATTTGTCGACAGTGACTAAAAAAATTTTGTTTCTTTTATTTGAATAATAATTATATGAAAAAATAATTAAGTGTATCACTTCAAGGAAATCATAGAATAAAATTGATTTGTTCACTTTTTATTGGAAACTGAACTGTGAAACTTCTTTTCAAACACAAATCAAATTTTTAATTTAACAAAATTGGAAGAATTTTAGAACTATTATGTATACTACAAGTATGCATTATTTAAAGATAAAAGTATTTACTTTTAAGTAAAATTTGCCAAAAGTCTAAATTACAACACAAGAAGAACAATTTTGAAATTTTTACTCATGTTTTAGCATTGCACACATGTTAATACCAGGTAAATAAACATTTTAATGAGTGGTATTCTGAGTGTATATACCAAAGAACTTAATTACATACAAAATTAAATGTCAAGCAGTTCATAAATTGTCATTGTTTAAAAGCTTTTCCGATGTTACTCCTCATTTGAGTTTTTTTTTTTTAAATATACTTAAAATGTTTAAAAATGCTTTTATGATAATATATAAATGATAATAATTCAATAAATGCATTTAAAAATATTGTCTTTACATTCAGTCTTTTTTAACATTAGGAAGATAAGAAAAATTCTAAGTGAAGGAGTATTAACGTCGCACTATTCAGATACTTCAGGGCTTTTGGCGACGGGCCTCTTAATTTTGAGCCATGGTGAGGTGACGAGGACGACACCTGAATTAGCATCCCTTTTCCTAACTTCCCACCACACCAACGGGAGGACGCTTCAACTTCGACAGATTGTCCGTGCATCGCCCCCTACACGCTGGGTCTTTAGCGGTACTAAGCTCGAACTCATGGCATACCAGGTACGAGTCCGTTACCCTGACGACAAGGCTACCGTGGATAAAATGCTGTGTTAAGTGCCCTTGTTAAAGTAAAATCCATCAATACATTCGTTAATTAAATAAGTATATATATATATATATATACTATATATATATGCCCAGTGTGCATGTTTGTTTATTGCTAAACTCAGCTAAAAATCCGTTTCATAGTCCCATTAAAAAACGGACAATTGATAAAATAATAAACAACTTCAAAAATTCCTACAAGTACATTAGGTTTATTGTTTAAAACTGGTATATGTCGTAATACATTCCAAGATGCAGGGATTCATCATACACTCCAGGGATCCTATGCAAATAGCAATCAGTTGTACAAATATGGAAATTTAGCCATTGCTGTCCATCTGAACCCACTGTGGGATGCTCAACGAAGCTCATACGTCAGCAATATAAACCATAGCAATGTCCTAAAGTGAATCACTTTGACATTTAGTGAAATGAATATTATACGTTAGTAATTTGAGACCAATCGATACTAAGCTGGCCGAAGCACGCACTCACAAGCAATTAGCATAACTTTAAATTAAGTGCTGATTGGATGGGAAGGCATGACGTGGCAATAGCCAATTCGTATCCTGATGCCTTAACTTAAGGTATTCCAAGTCATGAGTGCATAGTGTTTTATTAAATCATAAGGAGAGCTCAGTAGCTTTGGAATTTTAGAGTAGCAGGTGTAAACTCGTAGAGGAATACATTAGTTTAACAGAGAACTGTAATATTATTTAGGAATGCAATATAAAGTTATCAACCAACAAGTGTTTTGCAACGTATCGAATGTAAGTTTTTGTATATAAAGTGAAAATACAAAAATTACTTTCAAAACGTAAAACCAAATGCACTCGCTTGCAATAAAAGTGCTTGTTAGTAAGAAATGAGTGTTAGATTATTTATACTCAAAAATGTATTGTTTCTTTTTGCTCATTTTTGTATAGATATTTGATAATAATAATGACAAAAATAATGAACATAAGTTTTTATGAATGTTATAGTTGAATATTTATTTAAAATGATAATTTCAATATTTATAAATCATAAATTTGAGTAAAATACAAAACTGTCTAAATATATATCAGCTTCAATTTCTGAAAAAAGATCGCCTATGTTTGTAAATCGAATTATTTTTGAAGCATTTCACTGCGTAGTATTGTTACAAAAAGCTCAACGCTAAAAATTACGTTTTCTGAATTTTAAGTGTAAATTACAGGAAATGTTTAAAGATTTAAAAAGCATTTGTTTAAATTAATGTAATATTTAGAATTTCAGATTTTAGGTTACCTTTAAACAACGGTTTCAAAAATTCCTGTGGTTTCTTACGAACGGTAAAGGAAAATAGCAAATGTAAAATTGTTAGATATATATATATATATATATATATATATATATATATTCTATTTTCATCTATCTATAAACTGAATAAATGAAACACTTCATTTAACTTAATGTTCTTCGGATATAAATTAATGTATAAAACAAAACAGTTTGTGCTTAAAATTTTGCTGTTTGGTATATAAATATACTTTCATTTAGATAATGAAAATAAAATTTTTTTTTACTGTAATACGAATTTTACTGTAATACTGTAATTATTTCACAAAATTCACATAGATATATTAATATTTCTCTGTTTCATTATTTTTTGAACGATTAAGAAAATTGATTTTGCTTGATTTAAATTTTGCCCTTAAGTTAAATTTAAAAATGTTATTTTACTTGAAATTTATATAACTTTAAATATAAGTAGTGTTTCTTTGGCGAATTGTTTATTTTAAATTTAGGGAAGAGATAAGCTATGTTTGCAGATTATCATTATAATTCACGAATTATAATTCATTTAAATTGCATTAAGTTAGTCTGCTAATAATTATATAATATAATACATGCCAAAAGTTAATTGCATTACATTTTCTTTTATTTTGAAGGGGATATTTTTTATACATTGTACGACTATCTTTCATCCACTCTAAATCATAGTTAATGAACCTGAACAAAAATGTTCCTGAATCTGACAAGATTTATCTCTATACGTTATTTTCTCTCTTATAATTTATTAGGAGTTAAGCTTTTTTTTAATGAAAATCAATTTTTAGGAAATTTTACATAAATGAAAAAAAATCGGCACCTTTATAATAATCTAACAAATAAATCAGACATGTATCTTTTAAAGCTGTATTTAAATGATGATATTTTAAACTATCGTCTTCCTAAATATTTATTTGATAGTATGTTAGTTAAACGTATGGAATACAATTTAAGTAGTTTGGACCCAAAAGCTTTTGATTTTAACAGTAGAAACGGCTTCTTATATTTTGTGAAAACTTAAGCATATTTAATATTTAATTTTCTTTGTACGATTTATAAACCATTACTTTAATCTTAAATGTAAAAAAAAAATTATTATTTAAGTAAATTTTGATTATTAAATTCTTTAAATCCATTTACACGCACACATATATATATATATATATATACATATATATGTATAAAATTCACATATTAAAAGACAACGTTTATAATATTTTGGCACTAATATTGAGTTGATTTCAATGGTTGGGAATTCATATATTGCCTAAAATAATAATGGATTGTGATATATGTTTAAATATTTACAGAATTTTTATATATCGCATGGCACGAATTTTAAAGAAACTTCAAAGAAAAAAGATAATTGTTTTAGAGAGGTAGTCAGAAAAAAATGACGCAGGGAAAAAGAATAAAAGCAACGGAAAAAAATAGAATATAAAAGAAAAGAAATGGAGCAGATTAACCATCACAGAATATTTTCCTAAATATTGCTGCTGACGAAGACTAAACCTTCAAATTAGAGCTAAAAAATACACAAGAGAGCTCTTACATCTACGAAGTGACATTGAGAAATCATCCTCTCCGCCTGGAAGAAAGTAAAACTAAGTGCAAGTAAGCCAAAATGTTAAATGGTCTGTCTTGTAAGAGAAAATGAAAAACGTGCCGGAAAAGTCAACGTTAACGCTTTGGTAGTCGGGGGATTTTGTTCTTGGCTGTCTTGCGGACTGATACTTCTGTCTTATGGTGTTATGTACCCACAGCAATGAAAGCATAAATAAATACTTTAAAAGAATCACCTACTTCTGCCTTTGAAGAAAGTGAAATCTCCTTTGAAAAATTATTACTTTGAAATGAATATCACGTTCATACTTCTTGTATTTCCATTCTGTACTACTTTGTTTCGTTTAATAAATAGAAAAGTATAAGAAACTTTAAAGTATTTTGTGTGTTTGTTTATAAGAAATGATATTTATATATTTCAGAAAATAAATAATAGTTATGGTTATATAGTAAGCAATACAAAAAAAAGCACTTAATAATAAAGGCAAACTATAGTTTTTCCAAATCAGCTTGAAAGAAAACAAACTTTTCTACATTGCACAAGTTTTCAATAAAATATGAACATTTCCTGTTTTCTGCTGAAAACCATTTGTTAATATTTTCCTTACGCTAAAAAAAAAATCAAGCATACATACAAAGTGAACAAACCCCATATAACCTATATTAATAACTTTTTATATACTATATTTATATAGGATGATATCCAGTATGGTACAGAATAGAAAAAAAATGTTTTTTTTTAAGTTTTTAACAACCTATAAAGGATAGAAATGATAAATATACTTGATACATGCAACAATTTTTTTATTAAGTGTTGTCATTAAATAATATACTGAAATATAAAATGAAATACTAAATAAAGAATTTCTTACAGAAATATAAAAACAACAAAAAAATCAAAGCTTCTTCTTTTGTATTAAGTTAATGATAATATCTTAGAACTCTTACACTACATGTACTTTGTTACTTAGATGAATTTTTTTGCTAAATTTATTTCTAAAAGAACCAACCGTACAAAAAATTTACTTGTCCTATTTTTTAACGGTTTCATAAATTACGTAATTTTACTTTTGGAACAGTTTAAATTATTAAAGAATAATATAAGCTATGAATTTCTTAAGATGATAGTGCTGAGTGCCAAAACTGATGAATAAAAGAAAAAAAATGCCGTAAATATATTAATCAATGTATAAACCTAATTCTGTACGAATATAAAATATTTAATTGAAATATTTTTTTGTGAATGGCTTTTTAACTATGAAAAATAACCCGAAAACAACATTTAACCTTTAAACAGAGAAAACAAAGCTTAATTTCTTTTCAGATCAGATAAATGCCTTACATAAACGATAAAAGAAGGGAGTTTAAATCATAATTCGATTTATGAATCCAACATATTGAGATCACAATAGTTTCTCACCGTTACTATGTACCTTACAAAAGCAAGCCCATTACTGATATTAGGACTCCCATTTAACCTGAAATTTGAGTAATTGACACCATTAAAGAAATTCTCGCCACATGCATTTAGAGGAGAGCATTTCGGACCTCTTTGTCTGGGAATTGTTAGAGAGAGTCATTTTCAGGAAATACGTTATTTCCTGTGTTCGTCACCGAATGGCAACAGCACGGAACCTTTTTCATCGTTAAGAGAGAGAAGAAAGGAAACACAAACTTTCTATTTAATTGAAAATGAGCGACAAAAAATTGCCTACGAGAGCTAGTTTTGATATATTTTACAGTGACGACAAGTGATGAAAAATGGGTGGTCAATCTCTATTGTTTCGTTTGGAAAGGTAGATAGTTATTGGAACACTTAGGGAAGTTCCTTTCTTTTTATGAGAGAAAATACATAAAATCTATCATCATGTCAAAATTTTTCATTGTGTTGTTACTTTGAGTGAAGTTGCGATTAACGATATACTTATGCCTCGCGTTTTATAACTAATCTAATGCTTTTATGTATCGATTTATACATTATGATGGAGAGGGTACACTGTAGTGTGAATAACGTATAATATTCCCCTGCATTGTTCACTTCCTTTTTTTTTTGTATATTCAATAAAAAATATAAAAAAACAAAATGAATCTCTTAGTAAACATACTTTTATTACTTCATAAACTGCTACAACTATATAAGTAGCAAGTTAAGGTTAATCAGAATAAAGAAAGTGAAGCACAGAATTTATAAATCACTAATTAAAAGTAAGAAACTGGACGAAATTGTTTATAATATTTAATAACAGATAACGATAACAGTAGATAATAAAGATAAAATAATAGATTAATGCAATTAATGAATGTAGTTAACAGGCATATATCTGGCTATTTCTATTAAATTATATAAAAAAACATAAATTTATTTAAATATATATATGTACTAGTTTTCAAAAAATATCTTTTTCTTAAAATGATAACATTAATCTTGATATTGCTAATCCTAACATCATCATCCCCCCCCCCATCCTGCTTATAATTTAGTTCTAAGTGGTTTTAATTATTTTATTTTAAGTGTTATTTTGTCATTAGAAGATAAAACAAATGTAATTTAAGGAAAGAAAACGAACTATAGTTCACGAACTAGTTTTAAAAATAAATAACAGCAGATTTATAAAAAAAAGCTAAAAAAGTTAAAAAATTTTTATTTTAAATTTAAATCTAATGCAAGTTGAAGCTCCTTGAATAACGTGTTATTAAAACAAACAATCATAAAAGTGTTTTGTATATGTAATATAAATTCCATTTACGTGTGAAATCAACAATATTAACTAGGACAAATACAAATAAGCATGATTTATGTAAAAACGCTTTACCTAACTACAATATTCTGTGGTTAAATTAACTTTTATGTGAAAATAAGTGTACGCTAAAAGAAGGTGTAAGCGTTGATTATTCCTTTGATAAAATCTGAAACTGTTGAAATTGTATTTAATAGTTTATGTTGCATATGAAACTATTTTGCTTCAAACAAATGCGTGAGCCTAACGCATTGTGAAGTCACGCACGTATAAATTTTAAAAATTTCTTCGCTCCGTTCTGTCATTCCTTTAGTTAACCAATGCTACTTTATTTTCTCTTAAAGTATCCAATTACGCTGAAAATTAAAAATTTAATTTTCAATTGAATACTACAATTTGGTATCCGTTGAACTTTTTAAAGTTCATATAGTATCTATTCAAATGTCTTTGTTTTGAAAGTGGGATAATTAGGGAAAAGTTGCAGATGTTTAAAATGCTATCACACATCTACAATTTGCTAACAAATCTTTAATAAAGTTTATATATTTTTTTTTCAAAACTGTTTTTTTACCTAATTGATGATATTTCAAAAGCCAATACGGCTCTTGAAATTACATTTTATAAAAATTCCTGCAATGTATTATCTAAGAAAAGTTGCAAAGCTATAAAAGGAATTTATTTTTTAATTTATAACTGAATTTCCTCTATAAGTATTGAAAAACAATAAAAAAAATTGGAATTTGAAGCCTTGATTGGTTCTAGCTTTTTAATCAATAGGTTTTAAGTTCCTTGGAATACTTTTAAGAAGCTTATTCCAGCAGCTATTTTTGAAAGAGATAGAATATTATATGAAAAAGTGTAAGTGAAAAATACTTAAAAATTATAGCATTTTTAAAATTAAGAACTTTAGAATATAGTTTCGCAAGCCATAAAATCAAGCGTATAATGCGTACTTTTAGGTGCAAGATATACGCCGTGTATAAAAAGACAGCTTCAGCAATGAAAAAAAAGACATGAGCATAAAAAAATTAGACTTTTATATTGATCAGAATACTCTTTATTTAAAGGCAATGACATACCTAACGAACTTAAAGAGTTGTAATTTTAGAAGTATTCTTTTTTTGATAATCGAGGAAAAATATCTGGAATTAATAACTTTAAAACATAAGAGCATTACAGAGATACATTTCAAGTTTCTTCGGGAAAAAAAGAGGAGTGCGTCAAAAAATAGAAAAATGCACTTTCAAAGTACAGGTGCGCGTTATACGCCTGATTTTTTGGCAATATAACTTATAATTGCATGTTTTGTGTATACAAAAGAGAAGATAAAAATGCAAAATATTAGGTCTTCGATAAATTTAAATCATGTGTCATTTATACCATATCTTTGCTGTAACATTATTAGCATTT
>BMAO01032844.1:0-34071 GCA_019973975.1 Trichonephila clavata
TAGGTGAAAGTATGATTGGCTCGGTTGCACCCTAATTTTGAGGGAGAACACCCTGGGAGTGGTCAAGTGCCTCCCACCTCTCTTCCCCTTCCACCAACCTCACGAAAGGACTTGCGGCATGACGGCTATATAGAGTACTCTCCATGCCACGAAGGCACTATACATTTGCAAATATCCATATCTTCTCCGAGATTCGAACACAAGCCCTACGGCACAGCAGTCAGCGTCGCTAACCACTATACCGGATGGGCGACTAATATATTTATTCCATAGAAAATTATTTCCAATCATATTCGATTCCTTTTTTTTCAGGATTTAAGTTTCTATTGCGAATTTACCACGATAACATGTCAGATGTTACGCATCGTATGCGACTACTATAAGGCTCGTTTCTTTTTTTTTATATCAATTATTTAAAATTTAAAAAGAAATGTACGAAATACGTTCCGAAATTAAATTTCGTCTCTTTTTTCCTTTTTTTTTTTAATAAGGAAAATTTACGGCCCAAGAAATATATCATAGTATCATGAACTTTACAACTTGCACTTGTTTTCGACATAGTCAATACCAGAGGTCAGACATTTGACGTGGCATGCGATTAGTTCAAAGAGACCACTCTTATAACCGTTGATGCCCCTTGATACAAGGAATTGCCATACAGCTTGCTCCCCCACATCATAGTTTTGGAATAATTTTCACCCAGCTTGTGAACTGGGATAGTACCACGTCATTACGTCATCGCAAATTTTCTGGGATAAAGGTGTGCTGTCATGTCTCATCACCTGTAATTATTTTGAAAGGTACTCATTTCTTCTTTGGCATACCATATGAAGTGATTGAAGCTAATTCCCATTATCGCTATCTTCTGATCTAGTATCAGACTTTCAGCACTCGTCTTGTAGATATTTTTCGATGATCCAACACAATATGGAGTTGCTAAAACCATGCCCTGTACAGTATCAATGTTGTTTTCATTCGAGGGTGTCGAAAGATGTCACCTCCACCTTCAACCTGTGCAATGTGCTTTACTTCACGAAAAATAAACCAACACACCAGAGTACAGTAGGCGAGACATGATATCTTCCCATAAATGGATCTGTAGGCATTCAAGGGTGAAGAACACAGTTCTATGTGAATATTCATATTGGAGAACAGCAGGCACTTCAATTGGAGACCATATCTGCTTACTATCATGAAATACATTCGATTTACCTTGGACAAGCCAGTCTGCTGATACTCATTTTTGGCATTTCGCGGATAAGTCATTTTACCTTACCCTGACACTCCTTCCATCATTTAATAAGCGATGGATGTTATTTTTATGGCTATTGCTTTTTTTTTCAGGTGTACAATTTTTTCTTTACAAAAATATTGACACTCTTTCAGAACATCACTCTGACGTTTTAGTCCACCACTGTCATTCAGTATTTGAGACATCCCTTTTATGGCCATCTAGTTGTACTCCTTACCGAAATAATTCCATGTGAATTGATCTGGACAGAATAATCTAGCAATTACATTATTGACAATCTACAAAGTCCATTTAAACTGATTGGTGTTCTCTACTTTTTAGCAGCAATTACGTTCGTAGACTGTTTAAGACTCCCTGGATATTCAGGAATTGGATGAAATTCAATACAGGGATAGGAAAATTTCATTAATCACCAAGTTGTTGCAATGGTCAGAGAGTTTAAAACACTTTTTTGGCAATTAACTCTGAATACATATTTATACGGATTTTAATCTGACGTTCTCAGACAAATATTTTCCTGTAAAAAAGATTAACTTTCGTAATAGATAAAATTTGGTATCCTTTCATCTCATGTATCTTTGATTTTTAATATTCTTAATATATATATACTCAAAACTCTCAACTAGAGAGAGATGAATAATCAATAAACAAAACTGAAAAAAATTAAAATTGCAAGACAGAAACACAATACATTTTAGAAAGAATATATGAAAAGTCAAAAATAATAGTTAAATATATAAATATGGATGCTACAGTATTATAAACATTACTGACATAGAACAACTTATATTTTATAAATTTATATACAAAGAGTTTGAACATGTTTTATGTCCGAAAAACCTTACCCCTTTCTGTTAATAATACTGAGAAAAACAATATTGAAAATATTGTAGAGAATATCTAAATCCATTACACGAAAATCTTAACTTACCTAAATATGGCATACAAAAAGAAGTGCCCGCGCTAATTCTTAATACAATAAAAAATTCATTGCCAGATTCTAAACCCAAATGTAAATTCAAAGCATGGGAATGGCTGAATAGTATCACTTAGCAAAAGTATGAAAATAATACAAAAATAAAAAATTAAAAGTGTGCATACATACTACAATTAATTCCAGGACACTAAAATTATATATGAATTTATAAAAACAACTAAAAGAGAGAGAGAGAGAGAGAATAAGTAATGTTACCTATATATAATATATATCTATATATCTACATAATTTTACCTATATATAATATATATCTATACATCTGCATAATTTTATCTATATATAATATATATCTATATATCTACATAATTTTATCTATATATAATATATATCTATATATCTACATAATTTTATCTATATATAATATATATCTATATATCAACATAATTTTTCTATATATAATATATATATATATCTACATAATTTTTCTATATATAATATATATATATATCTACATAATTTTTCTATATATAATATATATCTATATATCTACATAATTTTATCTATATATAATATATATCTATATATCTACATAATTTGATCTATATATATCTAGTAAACATGAAATATTTATAATACACTATTAATAGTCTAAAGAATTTTAATCCTTACCATTTAGAATTTCTTTATTCAAATAACTATTAATAAAATTAATAATTAAGAAGATGTGGTAAAAATTCGGATGTACAGCAGATTACTGATTTAATGAGCTGCATAATAAAGGGAATATCTGTATACAGGGTGTTGCAAAATTAGACAGCAAGAGAAGATAGTAGGCCAGCATGGAAACGATAAATCACCCCAGAACATGGAGTCACAAACCACGTTTAATCGGAGTAATTCGCAAAAAACTCTTATGAAGGTGTGACATCGAGTGGAATGAAAAGAGGCAAAAAAGGTTACAAATGCATTTATTAGACAAAAAGCATATAGCTTGTTTACCTGCAACACGTCCTCCGAAATTTGTTACAGGAAATCCTGTCCACTGCGATCAAAACGTGTACTCATGCAGGGTGATGAAAAAGCAAATCCTTCGATTTCGGTGCGTAACGACCTCCATGTTTCATCTCCTAGGAATGGATTGGATGCCGTGGACTTGTTTCATTGCCTTTACGCTCCCCGGACCTCAATCTTATAAATATCATTTTAAAGGCAACCTGAAATTGACTGTGTATGAGATGTTAAAAGTGACAGGAAAGAGCTCACGGCATGGATTGTAGTTTCTTCAGCTGATATCGCTAGCAAACTGAATTTATTTGAACGCGTCCGACATTCATTCCTCCGTCGGTGTCAGCCGTGTTGTGAACAACGCAGCTGCCACTTTGAACAATTCATGTGACAATCAATTGTCGTCGTATTTCTGAAGTCGATGGTGATGCATTGTTCGTATTGTAAACATGCTTTACGACAAGTAAATGTGTGTCTTATCTCTAACTTTACCCCTTTCATTCACTCGTGACATTACACCATTCCTAACGATTTTTGAAATTTTCTCGGAATAAACATGGTTTGTGGCCTGATTTGTCACGGTAGTTCATTTTCGCTATGTTGCTACTTTTCATCGCCATGAATTTGTAGGTCAAATTCGGCCACACCCTTCCTACTAGCAAACAAGCGGGTATTGCATATACGTCCGGGTGTGTTGGATATAAAATTACAAATAAGCATTTTTCAGATGGGTTTTTTTTTTGCATTTTTTTTAAAGAAATAGAAAAAGGTAAAAGTAAAATATATTTCAACCTTACTTATATGATATAAAAAACTGGTTCTGTAAATTTAAGAGTTATTTACGTAATTCAAAATGCATTGCTGTTTAAAAGAAGTAAGGCCATTATAAGCAAATGTGTTGCATTTTTAAGTAAACAGATATTTTACGACACTCACTCCCAAAAGTTAAGCACGAAGATGTAAAATGCAAAAAAATCAAAAAATACTGCTTTGATTGATACACAATTTGCAGTAAAGTAGCATATATATATATATATATATATATTAAATTAAAACAAAATAAAACAGCATAAAATAAAAAAAGTGCATTAATAGGGCATGTGATCCCCCCTCTTCTGTATGCAAAATTTATACATTCTGACCATGCTTTCAATTAGGTGATCAACCACCGCAGAACTAAGCAATCGCCATTCTTCTTGTAGAGCAGTTTCCAGCTCAATAAGAATGGCTGGAGTTGGGAAACGGGAAGATACAGCACGACGAGAGCATCCCAAAGATTTTCAATGTGATTAAGTCGGGCGAACATACTGGACACGCCATACGCGCAATTCCTTCACTCTCCAGATAGTCATCGCCGATGTCAGCTCTATGACGTGTGTCATCATCCATTAAAACAAAAGGAGGGCCAACTGCTGCAGCGTACAATCTCACAATGGTTCTAGGACTTCATCTCGATACAGGACAGTCGTCACATATCCCCGTTTAAAGATTGGTAGGTTGGTACGGTATCCTAATGAAATCCTTGCCCACATCATAGTGCTTCCGCCTGGAATGCCTGATGTTCGGGGATGTTTTGGGGCTGATTGCGTGTTCCTTGTTTACGCCATGTCCTTACACGCTTGTCATCTGGCTCCAGAGCAAATCTTGACTCATCAGTAAACATGACATTGGCTCAGTCAGACACTGTCCAATTGCCATGTTCCCGGCACCACTTTAATCGTGCCCCTTTTGATTGGACGGATAGAGAACACAAACTCGAGGTACCCGGCATACAGTCCATTCATATGTAATCTTCGGCGTACAGTAGCTGCGGATATAGCTTTAGCAATGAACGCTGTAATCATAGATGTCACACGTGTGGAGGCGCTCTGCGATTCCGATTGGCTACAATAGCAATATATCGATCTTCCGTGGAGGTTGTAATCCTTGGGCGACCACCTACGGGGCTTTGGACAAATGTCTGTGTGGTTTGAATTGTTTCCATAAACGTGAAATTACAGAATGAGGAACGCTGAAGAACAGAGTAACATCTGTGACTGACTTTTCTGCTTCAATTCGCCCCGCAACACTCCAGTGCTCAGAATATTCCATTCGTTTTCTGGAAGTCATAGAAACAAGTATGTCTTGAAAACCAACTGTACGAAAGTTTTAAACAACTTCGATCAGAACTTATAATCATCTTTTGTAACCCTTCATAAAGCTGGCTTCTTATAAGACTGCCTTTTTGCATATTTCTTGACATGAAAGCACGATTGGCTGTTACCTAACATATTTGCATACTTCCATCTATCTCTGCAGTGAATTGCATTCTCTTCAATTCTGATTGGCTTCCGGAAATATGCATTTTCTTCTCCGTGCTTAACATTTGGAAGTGAGTGTATTTATGTACACTATAGATATATTAACCAAATTATATGTGTATGTTTTGCCTAAACCATCAATATTACCTATACGGTTTGGATTTACACCTTAACAATAATTGTTTAAACACTTATATTAGAAGCATTTATTTAAATAAAATCTATTACATATTTCACGTATTTTAAGTAATAAATATTGCAGTGTAAACTTGTGGTGGTGGGTCCTACCTGGGACCCCGCTAACTACACCCGGCCCTTCTCTAAGTGTGGGAGGAAACAAAGCATCACCAACAAACGCCATAATAACAAATATATTCATTCAAGTATTAACAAACATAAGTTAACTATAAGATGAAACCTAGGAGTGATTCCTAAAATGTTGATTAATCCTAATACTCAATTCTAAGTAAGCCCGACTACCAGAAATAGACAAGGAGACCGATCACTAACTAACTTTAGACCTGTATTTTATCTACTATCTTAAATCTAATAATTTACACCTTTTAAACGCGCATTACGTTCATGAAGTAATTCTCCGATATTCAACTTGCTTGACGGCTCCTTCTCTCTTTGCATCTACAAAACCTATATATATATATATATATAGACTTTATATAGTTGAACTAATTAACATATATCTATCTCGTGTTTTTCCTGAAAAGGCTGTGAATTAGTATAAATGCTAGCCCCAAAGTTTCCCAAGAGAAGTAGTTTGAAAATCTCGCGAATAGCCACGTCGCAAACTATAATGGGAGTATATTTGAGTTTTTATTTTTTCGTATCGTTAAAAGTTACAACATTGATTAGAAAGATAAAATTATTAATCTTTAGTATATGAGTAGTATTAAGACGGAACATCTTTTTTAAGAAGTGATTATTAGATTAATAGTCCTTTTCCTTCTTTTATCAGATTTTGCTTCACCGAGTGTCATCAGACAACGGGGAGTAGAAATATTTGCCATTAAGCAAAATGATTCATTCTCTTCCTGATTTAAAACAAGAGAATTCAGTATGGAATTGACTTAATGGATTTTCATGTTTATTCAAAAAGCAATAAGTTGCCACGGTAGCCTAGTGCTTAAGGTAATGAACCCGTGACCGGCTTGTCATGAGTTGGTACCATGTTCCGCTGTAGACCTGCTATGTAGGGAACGATGCACGTTAAATCTGCTGATAGCTCAAGCGTCCTCTCGTGCGTCTGGTGTGGTATTAAGGAGAGTGGGAGAGAGGGTGCCAACTCAGTTTGTCTTCGTTACTTGACCATCATTCACAATTACGAGATCCGTCGCCAAAAAACCTCAAGTATCTGAACAGTGTAGCGTTAATAATCCGACACTCACTAAAAACAATTGAGAGCGTACAATATCCCTGCCCACACATATTCGTATCAATCAGAAAAGTCTTACAGAAAATTATATGCTTCTGTTTTTGGTTGTACAAAACTGTAAAGAGCTGAGATCTCAGAAACGGATAGAATAATCATTTTGTGATTGTCCTGTAAACCACGTGTCTATTCCGTTTGTGTTCCTGCTGGGTTTATTTGTTTGTGATCGTCAAAAACACATACTGCTTAAATTATATGAAGTATCTTCATTCTTTCCGTTACTGCAACAACCAGCAATAATTTCAACATAATACCAAAAATGCTTGAATCATATCCGAAATTATTGCACGCATATTCCAAGATTTTTTTATTTAATTAAGAAAAGGATGCACAGATACAGGACCAAAAAAAAATAGAACACCCGTGTGAAAAAAGGAAATATTTCATTTGTTAGGGTTTCATACACCTTTGGCTTGAATGAAAACGTGTATTCAACGCAGGATTGAGAAATAAAGGTTTTGAACAAAAACCTTTGGAATTTGCATTCAGTCCTCGAGAAGGGCCGTCTCGAGATCAGATTATGTGAGTGGAGGAGGAAAGCGAGCACGTACTTTGTTATTTAAAACACCATGCAAACACACTATCATGTTCACATCAGGTGATTGAGGACTTCACATTAGATGTTCCACTTCATCATCAGGCTTATGTAAATATGTTTGAACTCAGCGAGACACGTGAGCAGGATCGTTGTCATCTTGGAACACATGCCGTTCTAACAGAAAGAGAGTCTGAAGCATAAGTTGAAGATGATCTGTGAGAATGCTTCGATAATTTTTGACTGTGATCATTCCCCTCAGAACAAATATATGTTCCATTTTAATCCCACATCCTCACATGTCTCCCTCGATGTTTCAGGGTTGGAACCAGAGAGTGACCATATGAAATGCTTCTCCCAATGCTCACCAGACGAACACACGTCAGGTGGTCTGAAATAATACAAGGACAAATAGACCATATGACTTGTTTTCATTGCAGTTGTATCCAGTTTAGGTGGTTTTGGTGCCACTGTAGTCCCTTCATAACATTCCGCTCCGAAACTGAATTTTTTGGAATATCTGCTCAGCAATGAATACTCACAGAATGCAACAACTGTTGAATAGTTTTCATGGATACGTGGTTCTGAAGGTAAGTATTAATCCCGGAGCTTATCTGTGGCAGTGTATCCTTGCGTTTTCAGACGACTGTTCAATTAAAGATCCTGCTATTACGGTCCTTCAACTTCGACTTTCACCGAATGTTGATCTTTGCGGAAGACACCTTACTCAAGTTTGTGTAAGATTTCATAAGACTTTTCAATGGGTCCTTGAATCGACCACAAGGTCGGTTGTCTTGGACATGGACGCTTCATCGAGGATATCTCCAATTATCATGTCTCTTTTCACGTCAGAGAGGTTGAACATAATCACACTTTTATATGAACATAATTTTTTTCATACAACTCTCCCACTTGCCAAAGCCTTACTGATACCCTCTCGTCCGCCACCACTAGATGGCAAACTGATACGACTCGTGACGTCCGATTATTGGATGATCGAAACACCACTCAATTTTAGATGTGATTTCCTTATATTTTGTACTATAATTATGTAAGGATAATTAAATTAGATCTAAAATTAAACCCTAGATCCCTTCTAAATTTTATTTTCCCGTTAAATCTTCAAGTATTAAATTTATTACCCTGTTTGGGAAAGAAGAACACATAAATTTAACAGATCTTCGCCGACAATACCATTAATTTTTATTTCCTAGTATTTCAAATATACCTCTTCAATAAGGAATGTACTAGAAAAGACATTTGGCTTTTGATTTACCACGGACTCTTGATTTTTAACACGTGTCCTTCTCTGTCTCTTACAAATTAGATTCCAAATTGATTTTATGGAATAAAGACGGTTAAAATAAAATGTCTTGATGTTCACTCGCAAAACACGGCATTTATATATTTTGCAAAAGTTTGTTTCGTTACATTTCAATCAAATAGGTTTATTATATGCCACTTTTTATTGCAAGAAATTTTTAATATATATTAAATATTCAACTGACCCCTGTCTAGCTTGTCATTTATCTACCCCATAGGTATCTGGAACCAAACATAGTATTGGGAAAAGCGTCCTTTTTTTACAGAGGACTGCTGTATTAAAAAAATAAAGTTCTAGTCATTAAGTATTTATGCTGCTTGTTAATGGGTTTTCTTACTGTTCGAACGATATTAACTCTCTTTTAGGTTGCGTCTAAGTAAAAGTAGATGCAGATAATCAGGAAATAAGTGCTTTTTGTTGTTTTGTTACTTACCGACATTTGCTTATGTAAAGCGAAATACCACACTTAAAATGTTTAAGTTTTAAAGCAACCAAAAGGATTTGTTTGTGATTTTTTTTGTTTTGATAGCATCGTTACCATATTCCAAATTTGGCAAATGTCTGAAGGATCTGCGCATTGTTTTCTATAGATTACCTGTTTTAGTCTTTTATGAAAAGAGAAAAATGGCGGTTTTTCGGTAACCTGGACTAATACTTACGACTTTGGACAGCTCAAGAAGCAAAAAAATTTTATTCGTTGCATAAATTGTGATTTTACTAATATATTAACAGTAAATCACATGGTAAAAGCATTTACTTAAAGTGAATGAATAAAGTAAATAGAGCAAAATGACGAACATACCATATTGGTTTAAAACCGGATTTCGATGCCAATTTATATCATTTTTACAACATTTACATTGCTACATGAATTTCAGTCGTGATTTTTAACCGTTTTAATTGATATACCTTTAAATAATAGTAATTTCGGAATTTAAATAGACAAAATGGATTTCTCGGATTATATCCCACCTTTTGGTAACTTAATCGCGTTTCAGCAGTCATCGATTAATCAGAATATAGCCTCACATAAATGCGTTTTTGAAATTTTTTACTGTAAATATTAAAAATGAAGTACGTATAATGAAAATATGAATTATTTTGTTTTTGACCGTCAGGATTTTTGTACCAGCTTTTATTGCGAGAAATATTTAATATATACTTGAATGCTCATATAATTTTGTATCATGTCTATATCAACCCCATAGTTATCTGTGATAAGTTAGAATTTAAGGAAAGCGTTCACTTATATAGTGAAATGCTGTATTATGAAATATAATTCTGATCGTTATGTGTTTATTTCAATTTTTATGACACGTGATAATTTAGATAATATCTGTATGTCCAGTATTGCCTTACAATTAGATGATCTTCAGGCGAAAGTAGAGGATCAGCAAAATAATATATATATTTTTTTCCCTTTTGCTATATTTCTAATATTTGATGATATAAGATGAATTACAACCCTGGAACTTTTTAAATGACTAAAAAATTTAAAGCTTCTACACACACACACACATAAGAGTTATTTTCTCAATTTTAAACCTTGATACATCTTTTTTTACTGAATAAAATTTAAGCAATTATCTCAAAGATCTACAAATTGTTTTAGATAGACTGTTCTAGATTTCTCAAAATAGAGAAAAATGTGAAAATAGAGAAAATTATTTGTTCGTGGTGTGTTCCTTAATCTTTATATTTGTTCTCTGCTGCAACTTAATCTGCCATTAAAAACTTGTTTTAAAAAACCTTTCTTCTGGAAAGAAACCAGGAATATTTTGTTTATTTTACAAATGCCACACATTACAATAGCACTTATGCCATTAGGGCACGTGCTATCCAATATTTTTTGACAATTTTTTAAGTTAAGTAGTGCATGGCATACGACCACATGTTCAGTGGCCATAGGCAGACCAGAGTCACACAGAGAACAGTCTGGTGAGTCGGCGATACCAATCCTGTAGAGATGAAATCTCAGGCAGTCATGCCCTTTCAAAAGTCTAAAATGAGCTACAACAGCTTTTCTAGGAGCCCCAGGAACCCAGGACGAGTTCTCGTTCAAGAGTGCCCAGTTCTTGTTCTTCGACTTATCCGCAACTTCCATTTTAAAATTAAACTCAACGCCCATATCAGAAAAAAAGACTTCAGGAGTTAAAGGTTTTAATCTCGTGAGTCTTTGGATAACAAGGGCCCAGTAATAATAGGTAATTAAATATACTTGTCATCTGCCCACATTCATGCCACTAATTTACAAGAAGCTTTGTCAATTGTATGAAGTATCTACACCTGTCTTGAACAGCTAAAAAAAAAAAAAAAAAAGCAGAATCCCTCCTTCATTATAGTACAAATAAAAGTGGTCCAACTCGTGTTTCTTGTGCAAGAATGAGATCAATTTATTCAAAAGTATTATTATACTCTGCGTGCGGTCACTGCTGCATGTAGGATGCATATAAGAGTAGTGTAACCAACCTTATTTTCCTAGATATGAAGAAGTACACTTCTACCTAAATTAAAATCTGACAGAAATGACATCGATACACTCCAAATAATTTTAAGGATACAAGCGCTTACAGATTCAATGTCTACTGCAAAGATTTGATGTCTTTGTTTTTGATTTGTGTTAGTGCTTTCGAGAGTCCCCATTTAGAAGGATATCAATTTTCATGGTAGAATGCAAAATGAAAAAATGGATTGTAATTTTTGCTATAAAGTACTGACAGCTCTAAATTAAACTCTACATAATATTCATATTTATTTTATCATTATCCCAAGACATAAGATTATAAAAAAAAAACAGGATCTTAAGTACAAATTAGCACGAAAAATTATCCTAATTATAATTTAGCCGTTACATGTGTCACTACACGTTATTCTACAGTTACTGCCTATTTACACTTTTGGCGGGAATTGGAAACTGCAGCTAAAGCTGTCCTCTTAATTAAAAAATCAGGTAGAAAATATTTTTTTACACATCAATGAATAAATGTTTTACTTTGTGCATTGTTCTTTTCAAAACATGAATTTAATTGATTTTAACTACAATCTAAGTACACAAAATTAAGTCGGAATAATTCTATATGCATTTGTACAAGAAGCATTATAAAACCATGTATTGTATAAAAAAATCACCTGAATGATACATAAAAAACATGCGTGTAAGTGACATGCAAATTTTTTTATTATGTTCTAGAGCGTCATGTTGATATGTTTAAGGATTGCTTAAAAAATAAATGCATTTCAAATTTATTGTTTAAGTAAAGATTTGATACAATGAAACCGTTTTCATTTTTATGTTATTCCCTTTTAAATTATGTTTTAACATGCCAAAATACAGGTCGTCTGGGAGACGAATGGGTATCACATTCCCATCAGTATTTCAAAGGGTAGCACATTCTAGGGTTAAAATCTGTCCATAGTTCTAGAGATAATCGATCAAATCTGAACATTCTCTTAATTAATTACACCAATGCATAAAGAAAATGTTTAAGCATCTAAATTCCTGATTTCATAGAAGAATTCCTTCAAATAAAATCCCGAATGAGTAGAACTTAAAACCAAAGACATACTTTCCCTCTTACAAAACTAGCTCTCATAATTTCAATATAAAATTTTTAAAAAAAAGTTCAAATCAAGAGAAAAAGAAAAATATAAGTGCCTTTCAGCGCGTGGGCAAACCAGTTGCGGTTAGCTTTCGGTACCCCTTACGGCTTACAGGCAAACCGGTTACGGCACTGTTTCGAGAACTTTCAATATTTGCGACCCGGTTTTAAATCTTAATTTTCATCACGCCCCCCACCCTTCCCATACTTGATAACGTATTGAATGCAATAAAAAGGCACTTTGACGCTAAAGTTACTGACACGAAATACGCGACCTTAATTATATACCATACAAATTATCAAGATATTTTTTTAATTTTGTATGTGTTACTTTTATGTTATATATTCGACAAATTACTTAAGAGCATAGATTCTAAACGTGGGCGATAACGCCACCTTCTGGGCATTTGAGGCTTTCACAGGGGCAGTAAAAGATCCAGAAATAATTAGGGGGCGATTAGATGGTATGGAGAGACTTGTGTAGATTAACCAAAGTCTAAAAATAGGCCGAAAGAACACGCTGATTATGTACTAGCAAAAGAAAACTTGAATACTGTTTACCTTATGTTGATTGTGTGTATGTATTTAAATCATTTCTGTATCACATGTACGAAAATTCACATATTTCAGTAACTCGGGAAGTGGATGAAAAACTTAACGGTTATATTTCGTTGCATTCAGACCTACATTAAATTGAATGATATAGTGTATTTTAATTTCTGTAGTGCACGTGTTGTCTTTGTGAGCAGTACGAAAATCGTTTTGTCCGCTCCATTTCATTACGTATATTATCGAAGAAACATAATTGAATATGTTCACCAGGAATTAACATGTGATTCCGTAAAAGCTGAAACTGTCAATTTATATTTATTTTGAAAGCAATAGTTTTTATTATGAATTAATTCGTATCATGAAATCCCCTGCCTGTCACTATAGCATGTAACTAAATTTTTTATTTCACTCATTGAAAGGAAGAAAAAATTAAGTAGTGCGTTTTAATTCCAACGATATCCTATCTATGATTAAATATATAATATTACACATCTAAATATATATGTGGCAATAGGTATCTCAAATTCGCAAGTAAAAAAAATGGAGCTTTAGAAAAAGTTAAATTTAAAAATATATTATACTAGCTGTTACCCGCCCGCTTCGCTGGGTATTTCATGATGTTTTATAAATTTTTACTGCTTATATATATGTATAAATTATTGATATCGAAGCATTAAGAATTCGATTGTATTGAAAATATACTTATACCTTTAACTGTCGCAAAAAAAAAAGGGCAGAACTCATCTAATTTGTATTTTCTAAAAATCTCTAAAATTGAAGTATAGAATGATGTTTGCTCTTTCGTAACCCCAAAAACCAAGTGGATTCCCGCAAAACCAATTTTTGGTGGATCTCTACTCCGTAAATTGAACATGCAAGCCAAATTTCAAGTCTAAATCTAACAGAAAAAAAGAAGTTTTACTATCAATATCCACGTAATCCCGTTGAGAGCCGTTTTCCAAAATAACCGCTCTTAGAGGATTTCAATTCAACACAAAAAAAATCCAAACCAAATTTCATTATTATAGTCCTTGTAGCTCGAAAAAAGTAATTTTTTTTGTCAATACGTCCCAGTAACCCCCTGCACCCCCCCTAAGAACTTGATTTTCTTAAAATACATTCTTAGTGGATCTCTATTCAACAAAAGAAACATGCTTAACAAATTTCAAGTATATGGGTCTAACAATTAAAAACATTAATTTTTTTCTGTAACTCCTCTTGACCCCTCGCAAACATCCTTAGGGGTCAATTTTCATTTTACTCTTTGTTAGAGGAACTCTATTTCGAGAAAGGAACATGCCTACCAATTTTCAAGCAGGATGATCAAATAGTTTAAAAATGGAAATGTTTATCGATTACGCCTCTTAAACTCCCGAAATTAAACTTGGTAGTTGATATTCGCAAAACCCATTTTGTAGCGGTTCTCTACTTTACGAAAGGAATCTGCTTATCAAATTTCAAGACTGTACATCTAACAGTTTAAAAATGGGGATAATTGTCTATAACGCCACTTGAGCCCCCGCAACGCCATTTCTGGGTCTGTTTTCACAAAACCCATTTTGTAGGGGAATTGCACTCTATGAAAGGAATCTGCTTAGCAAAATTTGAAGACTGTGCGTCCAATTAATTAAAAATGCAAAAAAATTATCAATAACGCACCTTGAACCCCCGCAACGCCACCTAGGGGTCAATTTTCACAAAACATATTTTGTAGTGTATTTCTATCCTATGAGAGGAATCTGCTTACCAAATTTCAAGACTGTGAGTCTAATGGTTTAAAAATAGAAATAATTATTTATATCTGCCCTTAACCCCCTGCAACACCCCTTGGGTGTCAATTTTCTCCAAACCCGTTTTGTAGCGGATATTTACTCCATGAAAGAAACATTTCTACCAATTTTCAAGCAGCTAGGTCAAGTAGTTTAAAAACGAAAATATTTATCTATTACGCACTTATACACCGCAACGCC
This sequence comes from Trichonephila clavata, assembly GCA_019973975.1. NCBI lineage: Eukaryota > Metazoa > Arthropoda > Arachnida > Araneae > Nephilidae > Trichonephila > Trichonephila clavata. The sequence continues at coordinate 14,919 of BMAO01032844.1, forward strand.
ACTTAGAAGTCTGTTTTCACAAAACCTTCTTATAGCTGACTCTATTAAATAAATCTATTTATCAAATATAAAGACTGTGCGTCTAATAGTTTAAAAATGGAAATAATTATCTGTAACGCCCCTTAAGTCCCGCAACGCCACTTGGGGCAATTTTCACGAAACCCATTTTGTAGCGTATCTCTACCCTATGAGAGGAATCTGCTTACTAAGTTTCAAGACTGTACGTCTAATAACTTAAAAATCGGAATTTATAACGCCCCTTAAACCACCACCCCCGCAACACCCCTTGGGGGCAATTTCCCCCAAATATGTTTTGTAGCGGATATTTTCTCCATGAAAGAAACATTCCTACCAATTTTCAAGCAGGTAGGTCAAGTAGTTTAAAAACGAATATATTTATTTATTACGCCACTTAATCCCCTGCAACGCCACTTAGAGGACTGTTTTCACAAAACTTTCTTATAGCTGATCTCTACTCTATGAAAGAAATCTATTTATCAAATATAAAGACTGCGTCTAATAGTTTAAAAATGGAAATAATTATCTATAACGCCCCTTAAGTCCCGCAACGCCACTTGGGGGCAATTTACACGAAACCCATTTTGTAGCGTATCTCTACCCTATGAATAGGAATCTGCTTACTAAGTTCCAAGACTGTACGTCTAGTAACTTAAAAATCGGAATTTATAACGCCCCTTAAACCCTCCGCCCCCGCAACACCCCTTGTGGGTCAATTTTCCCAAAACCCATTTTGTAGCGGATATTTACTCCAGGAAAGCAACTTACCTACTAATTTTCAAGCAGGTAGGTGAAGTAGTTTAAAAACGGATATATTTATCTATTACGCCTCTTAATCCCCCACAACGCCACTTAGAAGTCTGTTTTCACAAAACCTGTTTTGTAACTGATCATTATTCTACGAAAGGAATCTATTTATCAAATTTAAAGACAGTGCGTCAAATAGTTTAAAAATTGAAATAATTATCTATAACGCCCCCTAAGCCCCTGCAACGCCACTTGGGGGTCGATTTTCACCAAACTCATTTTGTAGCGGATCTGCTTACCCAATTTCAAGATTGTACATCAAGTAGTTTGAACATGGAAGCAATTATTTATATCGCCCCTTAACCCCCGTAACGCCCCTTGCGTTTCGAATTTCGGAAAATCCGTTCTTAGCTGACGTCTACTCTATGAAAGGAATATGTGTACCAAATTTCAAGTCTGTAGGTTGAATAGTTCCGGAGATATCGTGATTAGTCAGTCAGTCAGTCAGTCAGTCAGTCAGTCAGTCAGTCAGTGAGTGAGTCGCTTTTCTCCTTTATATATATAGATTAGTAATAGAATACGTTTTTAAATTTTAACTTTTTTTTTCATCATGCATTGTATACACTCATATTTCTCTAGAGTGGGAGAGGGTGGTGTCGAAATATTCACTTGAAAAATTGGGCGACACCTAAATATTCTCTCGCGTGAAAAAGGAGCGCTAGTTCAAAAAAGGTTGGGGACCTATGCTTTAGAGTAATAGAATAAGTATTATGTTGCATTTCCTTTCTAATTTTTTAAATTGGAACAAAATGGAAAAAAAATTGAGTAATCAAAATTTTTATTTTTTTAATCATTTATTTAATCAAAGTCGACAATACAATGTCACCTTTCAGCCTGATAGGGTTATGAGGGCTTCTAGTGCAATAAAGTTTCCCCACAATAAAGTCGTCAATCATCCATTTCGAAAAGCCCAAATGCCATTTCGTCTCTGTTGCTGTGTATCATATGTCCATCACTTCTGGTATTCTCGCGGACATTTGTTTAACCGTCTGGGCAACCTTTCGGATATAGAGTCTCATTTTATAAAATTAAACCTTCATTTGAAAAATTTCGAGCAAAGTTTGGCTCGTGGAGTCAATAGCATTTATTAAACTTATTCTTAATTTAGTATTGACAAATTAATTAACAAAGTTAGGTTTTAATGGTAGACTTGGTCAAGGGATAGCTATGTCTTGAAAGAAAACTGCTCCACTGTAGATTTCAACTTACGTTTATTGAACATCACTAATAAAAAAGAACAATCTCCTTAAAATAATTGAACGAAGTTTCACACACAAAAAGCAGAAGCAACACTTAGCAGAGACGCGAACACGTAGTCCACGAAACAGACAAAGCACAAAGAGAGAGAGAGAACAACCGGTGGCTCCGAACTTATTATACTGGCGGTGAAGGACGTACGATACTTTTGTAACAGGGGTCGTGATTGGATGCAAATGCGCGCGAACAATTAGATTAAGATGAAGATTATAACGATATTATGCCAAATGATTAGGAAATAATTTAACGGGTAAAGTTAAAGAGTTAGAAGAAGTCATTACATTTATATATACCGAAAGTCCATAATTAAACGACCCTACATCAAAATTGTGTACAGACGAAACTATTGTTCAGAAAGCTGTAAAATTCTGTGTACGACATAAAGAAGAGTTGGGAATTTCTTTGAGTGAATAAAAAAATTAAATCAAAATCTCGCTACTCGAGGGCGTTGTAATGGAGATCATATTTAGCATACATTAATACTTAGCATACATTTATAACAGTTTACAAATTTTGTTACAACAATAAATGCTCAAAAGAATGGCCATCATTTTCAACTACTATTTCTGAGAATGAATCGGCTGTAATTTAGATTCCGAGGAACACATAAGATTGGATGAAAGTGACTGCAAAGAATCTGAAGAAAGTGCAGATGCTATTCATAATATTCCAGAAAATTCTGATGCATATATCACTAGAAATGGTACAGAAGGGATACCGTTTATTAGTAATATTACTGGATCATTTGTGACTCGAAATGTTTTGTGATAGAGCAGTGGCCCAGCAAGCTTCGGGAAACGTAATACCAACGTCAATTGTTTTATGATATAAAGGGTTTTAATACGTGATATGTAATAAATATGCAATATTAAAAAGACTTAAAGTAAACCCTGCTGAACAGTAGCCCTGCAATTACTTAGTTAAAATAATTGCTTTAAATATTTTAATTCGCAATGTCCAACCGACACCGCTAGTGTGTTAAGTGTAACAGAACAGTTTACATTACTTTACTTTTAATTGGTGAAATATTCAATATGCGATATACACATTTAAATATTAAGATAGGCAAAAATACTTTTAACTAATCTATATGTATTGATCAACATATATTCTAGTACTCAAAAAAGTTCAACAATTATTAAAAAGAAGAGCATGAAACGCATAACTCGTGTTAAAAAACTGAGAAAAAATGTTTCTAAGGTGTAATATTCACTTATAAATTCAGCGTTCTACAGGAAAGCTTTGTTCAATGCTCAAGAAACTTAAGGCTGAAGAAAATCACGATGGTTGAAGAACAGCTGCATTGCACATTTGCAGCTTTCTTCTTTTAATAAAAAGTGGTAAATCGTATTTATAACAATAAAAAATTACTATAATTTCACTCTATAACAACAACAAATACGACGCACCAAGAAGGAGTTGATCGATTGTAATTGTAATGAAATTTCGTATGCAAAAATATTTGTACCGAACATGCAAATGATAAAGATTTGGTGCCCAATGAATGAATAGCGGGAGCTACAACACAACGGAAATATACCCTCTGCAAGGGTCGATAAGAAGCGATTCTCAAACTAATGGTCAAAGTTTCATTATGCACCAAGGTGTTGCAATGACCAGATAGTTCGAAAAATACTCCCATGACAATTAACTATTCATGGAGTTTAATCTGCGTTCTCTGAAAAAGATTAGCTTTTGTGTTAGTTAAAATTGATGATATCAATTTCACTCTTTAATTTTTAAATATATATATATATGTATTATATATATATATATATATGTATTATATATATATATATATATATATAAATCTATTTCTCTCTATATGTATCTTTATATATAAAATATACGTGTCACAGTGTTTGTCCGCAATGAACTCCGAAACTACTCAACCGATCATAATATAATTTTGCATACTGTGTGGCATTTCGTCCAACTTAAAACATAGGATGTTTTTTTTTATTTCAATTAATCACGCCATATTTTTTTATAGCCGGAAATGTGAAGAATCCAGAAAAAACGTTTCCAGATCCCCTTAAGGGAATAATCGCAAAATGTGGCATTGCTCATGTGTCTGTGGAAGCAGATATTACAAACAAAAATGCACGAAAATTAAGTGCCTGGCGTATTTCGAAGTGTGGAATCCGAGTTTTCAGTCAGTTTCTAAAAATAACCGTAACTTTGCCGGATAATAAAGGCCGACCGTATTTTAGACACATCATAACATGGGCTTACATTAAAAGCCTTGTATCGGGAAAACTTGGACCCTGGCGTACTTCAAAATGGATAATCCGAATCTCATATCCAGTCTGAGAAATAACTGTAACTTTGCTGGATAATTCATGACGACCGTTTATTACGCAAACCGTGGCAAGCTTACCCTTACTATCTTGGTGAGGGAAAAGTGCGATTTTGTTTTAATTCGGGATGGTGAACGAGAGTTTGAAATCGAATTTTAGAAATTTCTGTAACTTTGCCAGATAATGACGGACGACCCTTATGCCCCTTTCAGGGACTGAATTTGCCGGCTCAGGGGAACAAAAGTAATTTCCAGTTGTATCTAGGGGCGAGAAACTATAATTTTGAATTATATTTCAGAAACTCCACTAAACTTGCCGGCTATTGTCTGAATTAGGAGAAAAAGCAAATTATTCGAGTCCTGCGTCTGGTTTTTCATTATCTCTAGCGACTGAACTTGCTCCGCTGTAGCATCAAAAGTCAGCTCCGTGTGTATTTCGGAGTGTGAAAGGAGATTCTGAAATTGAATGTTAGGAGATAACTTGGCCGGATAATGCCAGTCGACCGTATTATAGACACACCGTAGCTGGGGTTTGCCTTGAAAGCCTTCGATCGTGAAAACTTGGTACCTGGTATATTTCAAAACGGATAATCCGAATCTGATATTCAATCTGAGAAATAACAGTAACTTTGGCGGATAATTCAGGATGACCGTCTTTTACGCAAACCGGGGCAGGAGCTAATCCTTAAAGTCTTGGCGCGGGAAAAGTGTATTACTGGTGTAATTTGAGATGGTTTAAGTGAGCCTGAAATCGAAATATAGAAATTCCTGTATTGTTGCCACATAATGCTGGGGATCGGAATAATCTCGGACAGCAGTACCAGCCTATCTTGCCGACGTAAAGTGAGTGAGTGAGTGAATCTTAAAGTCGCACTTTTTAGCTACACAAGGGCTTTTGGCGACTGACCACGTAATTTTGAACCATGGTCAAGTAACACGGACAACACCTGAGCTGGCATGCCCTCTCCTAACGACCACACCACATCAACGGAAGGACGTTTGAGCTCTCGACAGATTTAACGTGAATCGCTCCCCTACATGCCGGGTTTTCAGAGGTACTGGGCTCGAACTCATGAAACGCTAACCATGATCCGTTGCCTAGACAAACTTGACTACCGCAGCCACCGTCAACATAGAGACGCAAAAAGTGGATCTTGATTGTATTTCGGAACTGCCGATCCGAATGTTCTCAATCCAATTCAATATAATCTCATATCTACGTCCAATAATGTCAGACAAATGTATTTTGCATGAACTGTGGAAAAGGCTTGCTTTTTAAAATTCTTGAGGAGAGAGAAATGCATTCCTGGTGTTTTTCTGGATGGGAAACAATAATAATGTGAAATCGGATTTTAGAAACTCCCGTAACTTTTTCCGGATAATGCAGACCGACCGTAATGCACCCATTCAGAGACTGAACTTACAAGAGCAAGGCCGTCGAAAGTGGGCACCGTGTACTTCTCGGGGTGGGGACGAGAATCTGGATACAGATTTCAAAGGCTTCCGTAAATTTTCTGGATATTGCTGGAATGAGGTCAGATGGCTTTGTGTTCGAGTTCCACCTCCGGATTTTTATTCCCTGTAGCAACTAAACTTTCAGGTGCAGTCGTGCGAAAATATGATTGTAATAGGAAATTTCATCTTCCGTCATTGTTATCACTGTTTTAGATGGCGGAAAAACTGCACATTCCGCATCAGCTGCCATTGGACATTCATAAAATACAAGATGCAATGAGTACCATTGAAATAAAAAGAGTGGATTGGCTACAGTATTGCAAATGAATTCATTTGTGATCAGGGATAAGTGTACCATGAAACATAAACATTCACTCAAAGCATTACATAGAGCTTTGCAATATTTAAAATGTAAGGAGAGAATATTCGCTGTTGCTGTTGTATTACTGTGGTGATTTCCGACAGGTATTAACAGCCATTACACGCTCTACTTTTGTTCACGAGATTACCGCCTGTTTAAACCAATCGTTTTGATGGCGAAACGTGGAAACACTTCGACTGACCATAAACACGCGAGTACATTTGCAAGATGATCAGTCTGAGCAAATATTTCCTTTCCAACTACTGAATATCGGAAACGGTGAAGTAGAACTTCATTCCAATACATAATGCATGATATACCCATATGATTTCGGTAATGTTCTTTAGGAAAAAAGGAATCGATTGAGAGTGTCTTTCCGGATATACTGTATAATTATCTTGATAATTATTGCCACTGTAATCATGTTACTTAATCAGAAAAAAATGTTGATAATGTGATGAAATAAACTTTCAGACACAGGGCTGTTGCCAGATGATCCAACGTTTTTTTAAACCAATCGACACTATTGTTGATGAAAACAAAACCGTAAATTTTGAATTATCTAGATATATCGGGAATGTCACCATATAATCTTCGGTTGGTTCCCTGGTTATTATCTGCTTAACTTAAATTCACCTAGATAATGCAACGGTGCACGTTTGATCATCAAAAAATTATACCGGGAACTTCTTGAAGCAAACATTTTGACTGTAAAGTTTGAAAGAAAATTCGGTTCGGCTACTACGGAATTCCACTGATGCCATCAGAATTTCTAATACCATTCAAAAGGCTTCAATTTCGATTCGTTTGGCTTTTGTGATGACCATAAATTAATCTGAAACCGAACAATATTCATTTGATACTTAGGAAATCCATGTTTTTGGAATGGGCAACTAGATGTTACATGCTCACGTGTGCGGAAACCATTGAATCTATTTGAATTAGCAAAATACAGGTTACCGAAAAATATTGGGCACCGATTAGCGCTTAGTTGTATATAATTATTTATTGTTTTACTTTGAAATCATAAAAATAATTTTAAAATTACAAAAAATCAACGTTATTTAACACATTTATAAAATTAAATCTTCATATGTTGTTACTTATCGACTTTGTTCGTAATTCATGCATTATACTACACTCAAATAGGAGATGAATGAAATGCAAAATTAAAATAATTTGTTGTTTTATACTTTATTTCAACCCTCCAAAATTATAAACGAAGATTCATTTGACTGCATTGAATAGCTTAGAATAATATTGAACTAACGTATTAAAACATAGCCACAGCAACGCGTGGCCGGGTCAGCTAGTATACGTATAGATTAAATTCATTCTTTATATATTAACTCTTTCCTAGTTAATAGAAGGCTACAATTTTATCGTTATATATTAAGTATTGTGTTTTTTATTTGCAATATTTAAATTTTTCGTAGTATTTCTTCCTTTTCCTATGAACCAGAGTATTGGCAAATTACAGGTGATGGTTGGCTAGACGCAAAACTTTGTTTAAATCAGCAAATTTGGTTCCTAAGGCCAAGAGTTTCCTATTATGCTAAAGTAGAGAATATTTCTTACTATTTTGACTAGTTTTTCTTAGATTTTATAACTATTTTGTGTATAGTACTTATGGATATTAATTTAATTCAGGAGTAGACTCCAGTTGGGTGAAGATGCCAGTTTATTAATAGTACTTTTATGCGTCTATAGATAGCAATACTGGGCCACTTGTGCGAAGAGTCTGTGGTCCGACATTAAGTGTGCGGCTTGTGCATTTATCTGAATTAATAGTGTTAAATCGGTGTTATATTTGGATCTCGTGAGCATTTAAAGTGTCGAGTACAACTTTAATAATTTTACATTCCTCATAATTAAAGTTTATAAATGTACTTGTTATTTTAAATATATTAGCAGTATTAGTGATTTACACATGTCACACATATGATGCATGCAGAGGAGGCCATAACTGTGTAGAAATAGGGAAATAAGCGTGGATGGCATATTCCTTCTATACTTGGGGGGAGATGCCACATATAAAACAATTTTCATTCGAAAATTTGATGATTTTTCAGAAGAAGTTTCTGAAATACTCGAAAAAAGATTTGGCAGAAAACATGATAATCTACCGATGATTTTAAGTGGAGACTTCAATATTAAAATTGCAGATGATAAAAATCTACCACTAATTGAATGTCTAAATGAAACACTTAATTTAAATATGTCCAATGAATGAAAAAGTACTACAAAATATAAAACGACAATCGATTCGGTTTTAACGCGATATTTAAATAAATTTGAATCAAACGTTTTAATTTCTTACTTTAGTTACCATAAGCCTATTGTATCTTTTTATGAACAAAATGAAAGGATTGAAAGTACCAACAGTCTAAGTATTGTTGAAATTAATGATGACAATGATGCAAACAATTAAAATGGTAAAAATCAAGTACATTGAAATTTAAGTAAATGCAAATACTATCCACAAATAATATGATTGTATATTAATAGTTATTTCAATTGGATTGTATTTATATTTTGTCATGATCTTGTACAGCCCGTAATATATTGGGATAAAAATAAACCATATAGACATGCATTTAGTTGTTGCCCGGAGTGTCAATAGATGTGAAAACCAGATTGGTGTTGATAACTTTATTCAAACAATATGAAATTACAAATTTTAATACTAAAAAATCTAAGTTTTCACTTCTATCGGCAGTCTGTATAACTGCTAATTTTTTTCTTTATTTTTTCTCTTTGATGCAGCTGTTAATACTCTGCCATTAGAAATTTAAAAAAAAAGGAAAACTTTCTTCAATGAAGTGACCTGCTGTACTATTTAAATTTAATATACTTTTTATATCCTGATTCCATCAACACATAATCATGCCAGTAACCCCACAAGAAACTTTAATAGTAGTGGGAAATATCTACATTAGTCGTGGATAGCTAAAAAATCAAGATATCTTATACCCTTCATTAGAGTAGAAATAAAAGTTGTTCAACTCGTGCTTCTCATACAAGAGGGAGATTAATTTATTCAAAAGTAACATGATATTCTCTGTGCTAGACACAAACTGCCTTTCATTTATCTAGCCATGGATACCCCTGTAGGTGTCACTACACATTTTTCAACATTTGCCACCTATTGACACTTTAAACAGCAACACAAAATGCTACTAATGCTGCTCTAATATTTTTAAAAAATCAGGTAATTTTTTATTGTATAAACCAATAAATATATATGTGAACACAGTTAGTTGAGAACTTATGTTATAATTATAAACTAAGTACTCAATCTTGGAATGAACATATTTGTATAAGGAAGAAACACATTAAAGAAGTCATGTTTTGTATAAAAACATCATCTTTGTAAAAAATATGCTTTATAATAATATATTTTTGATACAAATTTTAAAATATTGAAACGAGAAACAATTTTAAAACACATTTGAATACAATCAATTGCAAAAATAAAGTAATAAACTAAATATAATGAATGGAATTGATTGTAATGTTCAATTATTTTGTTGCTTAAATGTGTATATTAAAAAAAAAAAAACTGTAGTTTTCTTCTTTAATGAATCAATGTTTTTACTATTGCTTTTTTAGAATATCTTCACTGAGTAGTATTAAAAAATAATTCTTAAAACTTTCATAATTTTTAGATCTGTCGGTTTTAAATTATATCAAACATATTTTTCAAAAAAGTTATATATATACAATTCACTAAAGATCAACTTATTCATTTTAGGATCTAATCCAATTAGTTAATTACTACAATTTCTATTTTTCTCTTTAATACGACAAATATTTACAACATTTATAAACACAATATCATTGGTAAAATTATAATTTCACTTAATTTGTTTGTATTTATGGCTACAATGCGCCTAAATATAGAGGAAATTTCTTATGGCCCAGTGTATTGGCAAATTCAGGTGAAGGTTGGCTGGCCGAAAAATATTTTTTAAGTAAAATTAAATTAAGAATTAAAAATAGTAAATAATATTAGACACTGCGTCATTTAAGAACTATACTTATATTATTATTTTAGCGTGATAGAAGTTTGATGTCTTTTCAAAATATAATTTCACGCTTGAAGTTTTAAATAATTTTTACGGATCTTATTTCCTTACCTTTATTGATTCCAAGTAAAATGCTCAATGATTCCATAAATTTTGGTGTCCAACTTCGAAATATATCCTCATTAGAAATCCAGAATATCCCAAATAGTGTATTTTATATTTAAGAAATACTTAAGAAATAGTAATACAATATGAGAAAGGAATTATAATTATGAAGGCACATTTTACTTATTTTAAACATTTACGACTGCTTCATACGCGTTTTCTAAAATCATATTCTTGAAAGAATATCCACTTTCCTTTATATCTACTGTAATCATAGAAATCCGCAATATACATATAAAGAAAATAAATGTGTAAAAGTGGGTGTTAGAATTCATAAGATTAAGTTTTCATGTATATTTTTAACCCCTAAATTCCATAAAAATCCTGTTAAATTTAGAACGGTGACAGTTTTAAAAAATATATCAAACACTACTGCAGGTAAAATGTGGCATAATATTGTACAAAACTTCATTAATATGCAATAAATTATAGCTATGAATAAAAATAGTAAAAATATTATTGATTTTTTAAAAAAAAATATTTATTTACTTTATGGTTATGATTTTGAAGACCTTTTCAATTTCATTGATAACAATGATATTAATAAGGTAATTTTTAAAAAAAATCATAAAAATTATAACCTTATTATTAATTTTAAAAAAATTAAGAACTCTCATAGATTTAGTCTTAAATGAAAACTGCATTAATTTTAATGGTTCCATGAAAATTCTTCAAGATGACCCTGCTAGCGATAGTTTGGCAAATTTATATTTACACTTTTACGAACATAAATAAATTATTAATACTAAATATTACATTTTTAAATTTATAGATGATCTAATTATTTTTGGTAAAAATAATGCTAAACCCAATATTACTTTTTATACCCAATACTTAAACCTAGTTAAAATCAATAGTAATCCAGTTAAAAAAATATTTGGATGCATCATTGTATATTAAGGACTATAAATTACATAGCAATATTTATGATAAAAGAGATGATTTTAATTTTATTATTCTTAAAGTGTCTTACTGGAATTCGAATTTAATCATGTGGTTGCCTTGTTTCCCCTAATACTCGTTTAAAAAAATTGATTAATAGTGTGTAGAAGATTGTTAGGTTTGTAGTGTGAAACAAAACATGTTCTATTTCCGTTCTGGTAAAGTTTTGATTTGCAACCTACCGACTTTGAAACGTTCTTTAAAATAATTGAATTTTATCGACGGTAAAAATGCTAGTGACGTAATATAAATTCTACGTTACCTAAAAGTTACCAACTTCCTACGAAAAAACGTCTACAATATTTAAACACAGTACGTAAGTCAAGGAAGAAAAACCTATTGAAAACATAATTTTAAACATTAAACTGGTTTCAGCAGTAGAAACCTTAGAGAATTCCCAATAAAGTTAATCATAGATAACGTGCTTGACATTTTACAGAAAAATGAATTTATTTGTAAAATTTGATAATTATAAGTGGTTTTTTATGTTAATGTGATTTTGTTTGAAGACAGTTTTTTTTCTATTATGTGGATAATTTAACAATTTAAAAGTATTACCGGCACATTGTGTGACATTAAGCTAAATATTACATGACAAACTATTTGTATTTATGTAGTTAAAATCTTGCGCTGTTTCAGTAAATCTGCATATATATTGCAAGATTCCATTTTGATTAAAAACTATTCTATTTGTAAAATATTAAAACGGTTTAAGTTATTGAAATCACACATTTTTTTTTATTTCAGTTTTCTTTATATAGACGTTCAGCTTCGTTCATTTAATGCAGATGGCGGCATTGCTTTAGTTAAAAGTGTGTTTCCTTCGAACAAGCCCTTTTTTAGGAAGAAATAGACGACACACAAGCTACAATTAACACACTGCTTAAATTTCTTTAAGAACGTATTTGTAAAATGTTACAATTGTAAGTGGCTGTGTCTATCTTTTATCAGCATTTTTTTTAAATCAGTCTATTCTCATTACTTTGATTTACTGTAATACATACAAATATTAAATTTTTTAATAAGATTAAGAATTAATTTAAATATATCGCTGAAAAGTAATCGTTAAATGTAAGAAAAAATCTTTAATTAAATTCTTTTTTTACCAATTGAAAGAGAATTTACAAGTTATTCAATTATGAGTTGAAATAATTTGAAAAATATTGAAATGATATAACTATACGTTCAAGTTCGAAATCAAATGCGCAAGAAAAGACAAGGATGTCATAAAAATACAAACAATTCATGTATGTTTTGGTAGTCTAATGATAATTATAAATTCAAAGTATGAGGTATTATATAGACAGTATAACATTTATACAATCATGTCACTGTGATAAAAAATAAACTTTAAAGAATTGACTTATTTTCAACAGCTTATAGAAGACTGATTTTATATACTAAAAAGTATATTATAATATGTAACCATATATTTATCGTTTTGTTCATATACTGACAACGATTAGAAAGATATAGTTACTGAAAATCAAGAACACTCTAATAAGAAGTCTCCCACGGAAAAATCGGATTTGGTTAGTGAGAGACATAATTATATTAACTTTGCAATATAAAGCGTTACGATGGCTACTAGAGACCGGCATCTAAATTTTGGACCTAATTTAATGAGGAGGACGACAGTTCACGTAGCAAACAAATCTCATAAATTCCATACCACACCAACGCAAGTACGTTTAAATCTCCACAGATATAATCCGCATCGAATAATTTCAAAGTCCTGTCTGTAAAAGCATTAGGATTAAACTCAAGAAACGCCAGTTAGCCGTCCATTAAAATAACCACTAGTCTACTACGGCCACTCTAATAAATAAGAAATATATTCATTTCATAACAAATCCAACAATAATAAAAACCGTGTACATTTGCAGTATTGCAAGACAAGCAGAAGTTCTTGTCAGAATTGAACAGAATTTAGCTGAATTTAAACAGTACTTAAAACTAATTACTTGAATGCATCATTGTTTATTACGAACTATAAATTGCTTAGCAATATTTATGATAAAAGAGATGATTTTAATTTTATTATTATTAAAGTGCCTTACTGGAATTCGAATTTAACTATATGTATATATAGAAATATTATTTTCAATTATATTTATCTTAATAATTAGTTAGTGATAAATTTAACATATATTTAAATTTTATTAATTTTATTACACATTGTACGCGGAACATGGATGCCCTGCAAACTCTATAAAATGATTTACACCTAACAGTTTAATATAAGAAATATGATATTAGTTGTACAGTTCATCGATAGATGGCACCTCAAGCTAAGTAATTTAGCAATATTATATTTTATTTAATATTAGTTGTATATGTTATTGCTGTACTGTTACTTACTATAAATTTTAAAAAAAATTTAGATTTTTTTAATGTGTATATATTTATATAGTCTTATTGTTATTTTGTCAAAACTTAATAATTTTATGCGTTACTGTTATTCATCTTTCTATTGCCCGGGAAAAAGTATTTTGCTGTACTCACACGGTAAGTATTTATCAAATTGTTTTAGATTTTAATTTTAAAATATTCTAGTAATTATTAAAGGCTATAATTATATCTTTTTACATTAAGAATTAATAAATTATTGTTTATTTGTAATAATAGTTAAACTTCTCTTAAAATTTCTTACTTTCCCTATGGCTCTGCGTATTGGCAAATTCAGGTGAAGGTTGGCTGACCGCAAAACTTTGTTTAAACCGGCAATCCTGGTTCCTTAGGCTAGGAGTTTGCTTTAGTACTACTGTGGCTAAGACTTTATTCTATCATGACTTTAGTTATCTTAGGTTTATAACTATTTGTGTATATTTTTGTAATGTGTGTGTATATATATATGCGTGGCATGTAAAATAATTTTTGAAGTTGTCCCAATCTTTATTTATACAATTAAATAAATTAATAACAGTAGTTTTTAACCTGAAAAACATATTTTACCACTTTTTACAAAATAGTGCAAATGGTAAATTTGCAAACTTTTTTTAAAATTCCAGTTCAATTTATGATCCGTTGACGTCTTAAACAAAACTTTTTTGTAGAATGCTGGCTTTTTAAATAAGGGATTAATATATAACTCTTTATTTTCCTGTATTTAAAATGCATTTTCTTTTTCTTAAATTCAAACTTTTGTGTATGTCCAGCTTAAAGCCTTTGCTTGGAACTCTAAGTGTTTTTTCATATTTTTTGCTGAGGGAAACGTTAGCCTAGTGGTCAAGGTAACGGACTCGAGACTGTGGAGTGTCATGAGTTCGAGACCAGTTTCAATTAATATCCACCGTATAGGGGAGCGATGCAAATTAAATATTCCGAGAGTTCATACCACACACCTTCCGGTGCGTGATGTATTAAAGAGAGGAGGTACCAACTCAGGTTACGGTAGTCGTCACTTGACATGGTTCAAATGTAAGTAATCGATCACCAAAATTCCTCGTGTATGTGAAGAGTGTGGCGTTAATATTCACTCACTCGTATTCATTGTTACTTTAACTTCATATTTTACGCTATTTTATGAAGAAATTTGAGAAATTCTGTGCAATTACTTCATATTTTTCTTGCCATTAAATTTACAACTCATTTGTCTGTAAACAAATATTAAATGCGTTTTGCTGTTTTATTATTCGATGAAATTGTCATTATTAAACAAATAAATCACTTCTTTCTTCGACTTATTATGAAAACGATGTGGCATTCCGGTGGTGGGAAAGTAAATGTAAAATTCATACACCAGAGTGGTGCACTAGTGTTTAAGATAGCGAACTCGGGGCCATGTTGTACCAAGAGTTCGAGCCTTAGTTCCGCGTGTAACGCGGGTTTAACGTTAAATTTGTCGAAGTTCGAAGTTTACGTTAACGTGGCATGGAAGTTCCGAGAGGGGGTGTCAAGTCAAGTATCGTCTTCGTTGTTTAACCATTGTTTAAGAAGATTCGGTACCCTTTCAAATTTTTTTTTATTTATGCATTTAAAGATTATATTTTAGCATTCCATATAATGTTTATATTCAATAAAACAATATGAAGTGTAATTTTGCATATATTATTCACACAATTTTAAAAATTTAAATTTAAAAAAAATGAAAATTTTTAAAATCCTACTCTTTCTTTATTTATTAATATTTTGACATGAAATTTTTTGTAACATTCTTAAGGATTTTTTAAACAACTTTAGGGATCGATTTTACAATATCTTAATTGGTTGTGGAGAAAAAAAATAAAATGTTAATACATATGCTAAAATTTAACGAAAAACCCAATATCTCCTACATTTCAATTTTTTAAAAAAAAGTATTCAGTTTACAACAAAACGGATCCCTAATTTTGTTACATGTATGATTTATAACACACAGAGAAAAAATGAAAGTGATGCGATAATAATTGTGGAAGGAGTAGCATTTTGAATGAACTAATGTATTTAAAAAACAAGCTGAGAAAATCCATTTTAAAGTTTATACTTCTAAAAAATTATTATTATAATCTTAAACAAATTTAAAATTCCGTTTTAAAACATCAGCTATACATTTTTCTTCAAAATATTTGCTTTTTCATATTAATTGAACCCATCTTTTCTGTAAATGATACATTTTTACACAGTAATAATGGCACATAAATATTAAAAACCTCGAAGAAAACGTTAAAAAAAATATTTTTCTGTTGTAACAGAAGTTTAAAATCTTTTGATTCACATAATATTTAAATAATATATTTGTATGAAAAACACATGATGAAAAGAACTGAAATTATAAAATTATTAATATAAAATGTCTAAATTAAAAATATTTACATGCACACATTTTACAAAGAAAAAAAAATTAGTAAAATACCTCAGAAATATCCTGCTTAATAAGAAAATCCTTCCTTTTCTTTAATTAATATTTCTCTTTATAAATAGCTTTTTTTATCAATTTGAGTGCATGCTGGTATTTGGTGTTTTTTCGTCTGATTCTGAGTAATCTTTTACGGGATTCGAGCATCACACCAAGATCATGCGAAGATTTCCCAAAAGGTATATGTAATGCTTTTTTGATCTCTCTCACAGTGCGTAGTGTCCCTTTGTTAAATTCACAAATTGCTTCCATTACGGCATGTGTAACTCTGTCTTTGGACACAAATATCTCCTTTGGACACTTTGACCAAATCATGTTGTGCAATCTTTCATTAGCGTTTTGGGTTCCGCAATTCATGCACCTTTCCAAAAGTTCATTTGAAGCAAGCTGTTGATAAATAGAAAGGATATGTGGCAAAAAACTTTCATTAATTGGAGTCCCAACATGTTGTTTATGCAGACCTGGATTTTGTCTTTTTACTTTTGCGGACTGGTAAAAACACCATGAGTCTAAACCGATTGGACATTTCGAATGCTGAGGCTATTCGTCTGTCGAAATGCTGTGATATAAAGTAGCATATATTGCTTTTTTTCATGGCGGGAACATGCCTTTGTTTTTTAGTATAGCTTTTTGGTAGTACAAAGTTAATTTTTTAATTGTTGACTCTTTTAATATGCCGTGGCTTTTTCCTCCTAATGAAATTCCACGGGCCCTCGATTCCTTGACAGCATTTCGTAGACCAGTGCCCAACCTTTCGCTGACATGATTAATGCACTCCTTTTTTTATCTCAGTCGTATCCCCACATACATTTTTTTCTGTTAAATAGTTGAAGGTTTTACAATCCCCATCAGACAATAAGGTGCAATAACGAAATCCCAACGCTTGTGATCTTTCCCAGAGGATCAATGCAGCCTTCATTTCCATCGAAGTTGATGAGCCGGAATGATTAACATCACAATCATTCCTGTGTTCTTCAAACCAAATGTTATATTCTTCACTTGACTCTACAAATTCTCTTTTTGCTACAGTACAATTGCGACATACCTTGCACATGACTTCAAAATCAATTGCATAGCCTTTAAGTATATCAATAACACAAGCTATGCCAATCAAAGATGTATGTCCACGCGTCAACCAGCTACCATCAAATGAAACACATATCTACAACGGGAACATTAGTTGGTGCTTCGTAAGCATTTCTCACTTCACTGTATACTTCTTTCAGCAAATTATCTGCAGCAATTCCACAGGCTTTGTGAAGACGTTTAGTACATTTGCTATAAGTTCTCGAGGAAAAAGAATATATGTTTACTGCCATTGAAAATATATGCCTTGAGCCAAATGGCTTGACCCGTTATAACTATTGTGTTTGATTTTTTTTAACTGGCTTGTAAGAAAAATATGACCGATATGTTTCTTCAGAGATGAACGACCTCTCGGCCCCAGTATCTCATAATGCCTTCTTGAAGATCTGATTGATTAAAATGGGCACGTACGGAAGTTCTACAGGGGACATCCGTAAAGCAGAAACCCTTATAGGAGGTTTCTCATCAACTAGCGATCGATCCTGATTTCGAATGCTTAAAAAGTTAAATTTTTATGACTAACTCTATTCCAATGATTATTCGACCCACGGTCAAAATTATCACTCGCACCCCTATTTCTAAACTGATTTCGTCCACTACGATTCTCGAACCCGCGATCATTCCTATCAATACGGTTCCTGTTGTCGAACCCTTGGTTATCATGGTTCCTCTGTGGTCTAGTCCCATATGAATTTATTTAACCCTGTCTCCTATCATTTTGTCTTTCATCTACCCCTGTATCTCTCCAATTTCTACTTGTACGACCTTCGGTAGACCTCCTACTCACATCCTAAACACATGTCTTTCATTATTATTACTCGAACAATGATTGTCTCTCCTCAAATATCTATCCTCATATTTCATGATCATCTGAAGTAACTGCCTTTGAGAAGAAATCAGAGCAATCAGAAAAGTCTTACAGAAAATTATACGATTCTGTTTTTCGTTGAACAAAACTGTAAAGGGCTGAGATCTCAGAAACGGATAGAATAATTATTTTGTTATTGTTCTGTAAACTACGTGTCTTTTCCGTTTGTGTTCCTGCTGGGTTTTATTTGTTTGTGATCGTCAAAAAAACATACTGCTTAAATTATATGAAGTCCCTTCATTTTTTCCGTTACTGCAACAATCAGCAATAATTTCAACATAATGCCAAAAATGCTTGAATCATATCCGAAATTATTACACGGATATTCCAGGATGTTTTTTTTATTTAATTATGAAAAGGACGCACAAATACAGGGCCAAAAAAAAAACACCCGTGTAAAAAAAAGGAAATATATCATTTGTTAGGGTTTCATACACCTTTGGCTTGAATGAAAACTTGTATTCAACGTAAGATTGAGAAATAAAGGTTTTGAACAAAACCTTTGGAATTTGCATTCAGTCCTCGAGAAGGGCCGTCTCGAGATCAGATTATGTGAATGGAGGAGGAAAGCGAGCACGTACTTTGTTATCTAAAGCACCCTGTCAACACACTATGATGTTCACATTAGGTGATTGAGGACTTCACATTAGAAGTTCCACTTCATCATCGGGCTTATGTAACCATGTTTGAACTCAGCGAGACACGTGAGCAGGGTCGTTGTCATCTTGGAACACATGCCGTTCTCACAGAAAGAGGGTCCGAAGCATAAATTGAAGATGATCTGTGAGGAGGCTTCGATAATTTTTGGACGGTGATCATTCCCTTTAGAACAAATAGATGTTCCCTTTTAGTCCCACATCCTCACAGGTCTTCTTTCCATGTTTCAGGGTTGGAACCAGAGAGTGACCATGAAATGCTTCTCCCAATGCTCGCCAGACGAACACACGTCCGTGGTCTGAAATAATACAAGGACAAATGGACCATATGACTTTGTTTCATTGCCGTTGTATCCCGTTTAGGTGGTTTTGGT